>CAJPEV010000134.1:0-89246 GCA_905338385.1 Darwinula stevensoni
TCAGAAACATGAAAGAAAAACATTAATGCCCTCAGGGTTAACCTACATAATAGGTCCCATGAAATGGGTTTCAAGTAGGAGAGAAGGGTCATGGCCTCAATAGAAGCAATAAGTGCATGACAACTAGGGTCATAGGCAAAGCCCATATAAACTTGATGAGACCAGAGTAAAAGGTGCTCTAGCACCTTTGAGGGAACTCATTTAGGAGATCCTGTATACTGATGCGGACTCTTCCTTGAGAAGTCCCAGCACCCACTAGGTGGAGTGGGCTGTGTTCAGAGACACTCACAACACACCACTTAGTGCGGACTCTTCCACAAAGAAGTCCCAGCACCCATCAGTTGCTAAGAACTTTTAACTTTGACCTAAAATATAGAAAATTGTAGTTTTTGAAATTATTGACCTTACCCTTAATAAAACAAAATACCACTCACATGACCTACCATTCTAGAACATCTTCTCTGGTCTCTTCTTTAACCTTAACTTGACTTCATGCACAAATTGGTTCAGGGTCATGGAAAATAATTTTTTTCATTTTTGAAATCTACCTATGAAACCAGATCACATTAGGGAGATCCATGCCATTGCATTTTAAGCATTCTTATATAATTATATTTGGAGAATTAAAAGAAAATTTAAAAGAAAATATAAGGAACTGGCTGCTAGGCTATGTTGAAAGACATGAAGGCCCTGAAAATTTGAGCAATAACTGATCTATGGCTGACCAGTATGATACCGTCTAGCTCGTCCACCATCCCTATCTGCAGCTCCGTAGAACCATGCCATTGCACTTTTTTAAATTTCCTTCTCAGTGGCATTCTGATGGTGGGGAGTCTGTTGCACAGCACCTGCAAATAGAATTCAGTTTAATTGCTCTATTTTCATGGTCTCACATCAGGAAAAAATTATTTAAAACTGCTTCATCAAAGAGTGATATCATTTAAAATCATTTCTGTCTCTTACTCTTCAAAATTTTTCCCAAGTGCACACATACATTTTAGGTGATATGAAGTCTAAAAGAATTTAGATTACAGATCTGCACATGAGAGTTAACATCATTAAGAAAAATTATAATATAGGCTCTTACATACCCATCAGAATCTCCTTCATTTTGAGAGCACTAAAGCTCCTCTTCCCCTTCATACCATCTTGATCCATGTGAAAATTCCTGTCCAGTTGTATTCCAGAGCCATATTTGTAGAGAGAAGTTTCCTCATAATATTCCTCGTTGCCTCTGCAACAGTACTACCTCCCACCAGAGAGAGCAAGTGGATCTGCAATGTAAGCAATGAAGTTTATAATAAGCTATCATGCGTGCAAATGATTTATGACTGGAAAGAGCAAGGTAAAATCTCCCCCATGGTCAGTTTGAAATCAATTTCATCATTAGCATATTTCCAGGAATCATTTTCAACTGTATTCAATTTTCTCCTGTGGTGTATTTTGCAGGGAGCATGGACTGAGTCTTCTGAATATGCTAGAATTTCAACTTTCTTGAATCCATAAATGGGCATGCATTTGTCACAGTTCCATGAAGTAATGGAAACCTAGATTTGAAGTGAGTATTAACAGATAACTATCAAGACTAAAATATCTTTTAAAAAAATACTTGTAGGTCTCTCTCATATTGTCAACAGTATTAAAAAGTATAGGAATGAGGAAAAGTATAGCACACCAGTCTTTGAGACTTGTCTTCATTATTTTTGACATAGATCTCAAATTGATCTACACAGTCCAGTCATATTAATGTGACCACTACCTACTTTCGACGTCAACTTCAAATCACCAATCACAGAAGGCAGGCGGCAGCACTCGCAGACTGGCCACGGCACTGGAGTCGGCATGGCTCGCCATCCCTGTGGGTACCTTCCAGAACCTCACTGACTCTCTTCCTGCACGTCTCGCAGCTGTCCGCGCTGCGAAAGGTGGTTATTCCGGCTATTGACCGGTGGTCACATTAATATGACTTGACTGTGTATGTCTGCTTGTATTTTCAGTGGAAGGGGTGGCAAACCATCCAGATCATTAAGAGCATCATTTCCTGTGGCTTGGTGTTGTAGCTGCTGCTTCTGTTGAAGAAGCTGAAGGATGTCTTTATTCTGCTTTCTCACTTCAATCAAAATCTGAAGCACACGGTATTCAAAGCCTGAAAAAATTCCACAGGAAAGAGCATAATAACATTGCTGTCAGCAAGGCTTAGCATGGCTAACATGAGTTAAGGCAATAGACTGGCTGGAACAATAATGATGCATGCAAATGAATATCAGTATGCCCTTTCAAATAGGTGTACACAGAGCATGATTCTCACCTGTCAAATTTGTTCTTGGGAGAGAACTTGCAGAACCTTGCCCATCTGGCTGGACTGCTAGAAAATTAAATGTTTATACCCTTAAATGACAATAAAAATGTTAAAATTCAGCAAATAAGGAACAGCAGCAGCACTGCTATGAAAACAATTATACTCACCAATGCTCACATCCTCTGTTCTTCTTTCATGTCTTTGAATCAAAGGAGAATTCAGCAAAGGCTGAGAAGGGAGTCTTACTGTCTTCACTTTTGCATCTACAGGAGCACTCACTGAAATGAACAAGTTCACACCCATGTAATATGTGAATCTTAAATATTGCTTCATTGCTAGATTGCTCTTGCAAATACACATCTGCAAAAATTAATCTACATGAAGCCATTAATTCAAGACTCTTAATGCAGAAAAGAAATAGTTAGCTCCTCAATAGGTCTCACAATTTTGTACAAATTATGCAAATGGTTTACTTCAATTTGCAGAGCATTCACAACATACCATCATTTGCATCTAAAGATCTATAGAAGTCCTGCTTCGTATCTGGATTGCGGCCAGTGCTTGCCAGGGTATGTTCTTAAGTTTAAGCATATTGCAGGCATTCTTTCATGGCGTGGGCCTTCATTCGACCCAGCACTTTCCAAAACGGAAAAAGAAAAAAAAATTAAATTCTACCAATCTGCGTGTCTTGTGATGTGAACACAAATATGAACACGATGAATGACGAAAAATGCTGTTCTTGACCCTGACCTGCCTGTTTCAGCTTCGCAGCAGAGTCGTTGAGCGGAAGCCGAGAGGCAGAGACGTGCTCACCGCAGTCGGAAGGAGGAGGGAAAGGGGGGCTGGCCGGGGTGGCAGTCGCCTCTGTCGGTGCGGGCGGAGGCGTCCTCGTCGTCCTGGTTCTCGCCTTCTGGCTCGGTGAGTCGCTCTCAGCTCAATTCTCGCGCGTTTCCGTTTGAAACCCCTGATGCGACGATTTTTTTACCTACCACGCGACAGGGAAGAAAATAAGGGAGCGGAAGCGAACGTGGTCCGAGGGGACTCCCATCCAGGAACTGCCGGGTTCCCTTTCCCTCGACCGACTTGGACCAGGTGGGTGAGGTTTCTATATTGAACTTGGGAGCATTTTGTAAAGTTTGAAGCAGTGGAATTCCAGAAAATGCTGACGAAAGCTTTCGCAAGTACACAGACGCGCACGGACAGAGAAATTAGGAACATTTCATGAGAAGCCTTTGTTTGATGGTCTTTCTGAAGAAAAAAGAAAAAATGAAGAATGGAATGTTACCAAGTTACATGTTCCTGATTTTACCACGTGTATAGGAGTTCGAGCACTTTTTCAAGTTTGTCTATTAATAGATGCCGAGGGGGACACTGCTGGGGAAAATCTGGCGCCCACCTCGAAATCGGAAGAGGACAGGCCTCCTTTAAAGCCGGGAGAGTCCCCTTCTCCCAGCGAANCATTTCATGAGAAGCCTTTGTTTGATGGTCTTTCTGAAGAAAAAAGAAAAAATGAAGAATGGAATGTTACCAAGTTACATGTTCCTGATTTTACCACGTGTATAGGAGTTCGAGCACTTTTTCAAGTTTGTCTATTAATAGATGCCGAGGGGGACACTGCTGGGGAAAATCTGGCGCCCACCTCGAAATCGGAAGAGGACAGGCCTCCTTTAAAGCCGGGAGAGTCCCCTTCTCCCAGCGAATCAGGACGAGGTGGGCGAGATTTCCTATTTGGAAGAGGTGGAATGCGCACGTGTGAAAAATGCCATCACGGACGCAGACTCATTCTTGCCTACTTCCAGACGAAACCGACGAAAGCATCGGATTGAAAGTGACGCTGACGACGACATCCAGTCGGTGGCATCGAGACGCCATCACGCAGCACTGGGAAGCCCTGCTCGAGCGCATGGACGCGGTGAAGGTGGAAGACCACATGATCTCGAAGAAGAAGCTCCGACTCCGAGACCAAGAGAGACTGAACGCAGCGACATCCCCGAGGAGGCGACGAAGCGCCCTGCTCCGCTTCGTGCACGACGGGGACCCCGACGTCTTCCGTGCATTCGCGGAGGGCCTCGTTCGGGCGAATCAAGCCTTTCTGGTCGGAATGCTTTCTTCGTTTACCGCTGCGGCGTCATGACGCCTTTCGTTTGGGCTCGAGCTCGTTCCCTGCTTTTTCTTTTATTGCTGTCGCCCCACTCGGCGGAGATGGCAAATTGTGTCTTTGGATTTGATTTTGGACGGACTCGGCTCCAACGATTTGATTTCATATTAAATTTTCTGCTATCGTGGACGATGAAATTAATGGGGGGGAAAAGACAATAGGCTTACATCCTGGAAAAGTTACAAGAAGGGGAGAGAATCAACCAATTTAGCTGGAACATGATGCTACTACAAGGAATTCGACATCGATTCGATCTGAAAATCCGTCCATTGCTTCTGAGATCGACTCATTTCACCTCCTGGAACATGATATAAAGTGACATCACCCGCTCGAGAGCTTGAAAGCTTCGATGAAATCAATTCGACACATAGGAAGCCGCTCGGAAGTTCGTTGTTAGGGGCCATACAGAGAGGTGCAAGAGAAAAACCAGAAGATATTGGCCCTGCTTACATCCCATGGCTGCCTTTAGGAGTGTCGAAACGAAATATTGCACGAGGTTGACCCACGACGACCGGAGGAATTCAGAATTTGATTTATAATGGCTGATTAATTTCCGTGCATCCTTCCATGCGTCCCCAAATTAGTATTTGTTCTTCGCCGAGAACGAGAGGATAGATTTCATTTCCTCAATTACTGAAAATTATAAAAATTCTCCTCTTCCCCTAACACGCAGGGACAAACTTTCAAACGAAGTCCAGACTTGGTTGGTTTTAACTTCGAGCTGGGTTTTCCTGCCGAGGAGAGTCCGCGCGAATGTGCGTACAAGCGTGACATCTCGTTATTCGACTCGCCAATTAGCAGTTTCATCGAAATACGATAGATGGCAGGAGCTATCCAGGGCTATGACTATCGGAACGACTGGTGTCAGTTCAGTGAGCGAGAAGCCAAGGAGTAATGTTTGGCACACGGCCTATTGACGTCGAGAAACTAAAAAAAGATGCACTGTCAACTATTAGTGCACCCAGTGCCTCTCAGCGTCTCTCTGCATCTCACTCGGTGTCGAACCACGAAAATGCCTGATCCTGAATGAGGTAGATCTAATCAGTGGGGGGGGGGGGCTCGCGACTCATGAGACAGGGTCAACGAGACATGGTCAATGAGTCATTCAAATGATCAAAACACATAAGCGTGTAAACGCTTGTGAACCCTCGCCTCCCACCCCTTCCCCCTTCCTCCCCCCGTTTTATATCCAGTAGGAAAGAGGATGACGGAACCCTGTATCGAATTTTTGGAACCATGTCCCCCATTTATTCCGCGTCAACTGATCCGTACCTGCTGGAGATTCCGACGGCTTCCATGTATTTAATTGAGAAGAACGGAATCGGGCAGGCGCAATCTACTTGGCGGTCACGTAGCTAAGATAAAGAACTGGAGATGGCACGCCCATTGGAACAGTATAGTGCTGCAACTGGAAGCCATACTTCTTGGTATCAGCGGCTCTTCACTATTCACTTCAATGGGATTTTCTCGATTTTTCAACCCAACTATCTCCTAAATACTTGAAAGGCAGGAAAACAGCCCCGACACAGCAGGCGCAATAGGTCCTCAACATAACCAGTAGGCCATATTGAGTCGTTCCTTGACTTCTTTCTATTAACCATATGGAATAAAACTTCAGTTTAGGCTAATGGCAGTAAAGGACGATGGGGAATCGGCCTTCGCAGAATGCCGAAGATTCACGTGCGAAGTGATTCATAGATCTTAAAGCGGGCCTGCAGTGCGCATTGGCGGAATAACGGAGCAGGGACCGCGGGATCATCGGAGCTGCCCTATTGAATACGGAAGCATGCCCTGCCAAGGCCCGCCGACACTTCTACCATGCACCGCGTGGTCGACCTCCGTCTCCTTTAGCCTATGTTTGCCTTTGAATGTTCGCACGAAGTTCGATTGACTTTATGCCTTAGACCTGGTGTAAAATAGGTCGACTGTGATGATGCAAGACCAGCATAACGTTATTGCATTCGTAAGCCCAGCAATCTCAGCATAGGCAGGCCTTGAACTTGAAACCCACTGTGGAAATTGGGGACCGGAAAGAAAAAGAGTTCCAACCAAACGTTATCAAGGCCTTGAAACTCTCTCTTGAATTATTAGGCCATGACTGCCTTCCATCATGCTCACGACAGCAAAAAAAACGGGAAGGGAAATCTATGATAATCTCATTGTTGTGAATAGAGAAGATGGATGATACCAACAACAATGGCTTCGAAAGCAACAAATCCATTCTATTGTGCGCCATCTCCATATTTATTTCTCAGCTGTGTTGCCGGCTCGGGATTTCCTCGACTTTTCACGCTCGGGCAGTTCCAGCGAATGTGGCTTCAGGCGTCCGAATGCCCATTCGTGATGGATCGCTCGCATCGATGTTACGCTTCGTGCGACCTAACACGTGTAAGACGCTTCCTCTTGTCTCTTACGCTTGCATCGCGAGAGAGAAATTGCACGGCGTTGTTTAGTCGACAGTCGACCTGCGGGATTCGGTGCCACTCTGTGCCTCGATCGAAAGGGGGAAGAGGAGCCTATTCCTTACTACTGTGGAATCGGTGAGTTTAGTTTCCCTCGTCTCGTTTTCTTGTTCTGTAGGAGTGAAAAGGATTCTCTCGGAACGCGGGATCGAAGAGAGCGTTGAGAGGAACAAGCGTCAGTGCGAGTCCACAAGAACTATGATGGAAGAATCAGTTTTCACCTCACCAAATGCAATGGGGATGCAAATTGGATGCTTTCTTTTCGTAAACAAGAAGGGGTTCGTCATGCCTGAATCAATGTTCGCACTAAGGCAATTTCTTGCAGTTTCTCGAACCCAAATTTTCCATGCACATGCGGCAAAAACGGCGTGAAGGCCAATCCTTTTGGATACCTTATTACAGCGAACAGTATAAGAAATGCTTCACCTGACGCTCCTTGTATTTTAATGGAATCCGAAGAACTCAAATTTTTAAGTTGGAATTGAAAACCGATTGAGACAGCGTAGAAAATGTCACAGAGCGTATATTGCGACAGGGATTCATTTCCTGCATATCTTGTCCCCCTCCCCCTCAAAGAAAAAAAGAGGACCAATAGCCGGATTCGAGAATTTCTCGACTGTGGGATTTTCCGAAGAGCAATGGCTCTTTCCTTCACGAGGATACTTGATGGAGTCACCCACGTAGGAATTGCCCGAGGTGAAGCATGAGGAGTCGTCGAGGAAGGAGATCGCGCGGAAAAACCTCGCACCCTTTTTCCTGGATCGGAGCGGAGGATCTCCGATCAGTTCGAGGATCTCCTTTGTGCCGCCTTCTCGCCTTCCGATTCGGGCTCGTGGATGATCGAGGAGCCTCGTGGGAATTTTCCTGTTGCTCCTTGCTGAAAGTGGGAGAGCCGTGCGATGAAAATCCGAGGAGGCAAGAAAGTTCGCATCGAGCTCGCCATGCGCTGTGAGCGATATTTTTGAAGTTTTAACCCTTTCAGACCTGAATTAAGGCCACTATCGGAATTATATCTTTTTTTTTGCATCTTTGAGCTCTTTTGTGATTTTAATTGAAATTTTCTTGCTTTTTATGTATTAATAGTTTTCATATTTTGTATACATTTACCATATCATACCATATATTATATATTAAACATTTAATTAAATAACTGAAGATTAAAATACAAGGAGCGTCAGGTGAAGCATTTCTTATACTGTTCGCTGTAATAAGGTATCCAAAAGGATTGGCCTTCACGTCGTTTTTGCCGCATGTGCATGGAAAATTTGGGTTCGAGAAACTGCAAGAAATTGCCTTAGTGCGAACATTGATTCAGGCATGACGAACCCCTTCTTGTTTACGAAAAGAAAGCATCCAATTTGCATCAATTTGAGTTCTTCGGATTCCATTAAAATACAAGGAGCGTCAGGTGAAGCATTTCTTATACTGTTCGCTGTAATAAGGTATCCAAAAGGATTGGCCTTCACGCCGTTTTTGCCGCATGTGCATGGAAATAGTACGGTAGTATTTCAGGTTATTTCCGGTATGAACCGGGATTAACAAAGAAAACCCACCATAAACGCAACCAGTAATCCCCTCCCCCCCCTTCTCGAAACCAGATGGATTGGATGGAGGAAAGATGGAACTGGGTAGAGAAAGAACTAGAATGGACATGAATGACCTTGCTGCAAACTCCCCATCCCCCCCCTCCCACCCCCCACCACCTTGTCCTCGATGAAGTGCTTCTGGGATAATATTGCGTCGCAGTACACGATCTCTATGAACTCGTGCACAACACTGACATCTCGATATTCAATGTATAAACTAGCAGTTTACTTTCTATACGTTAGATGGCAAGAGCTACCTAGGACAAGGCACGACTCTTGAGTGACTCAAGAGGGGGAGATTATTAAAAAAAAAAAGCCTCATTCGGCGTAGTAGAGCAAGTTGGCGTTACGAGTGACGTGTGATGACATCCTGGCCCCATGGGCGCAGTCAACCTCTCACAGCTGGGGTTCTTCGAGATCGAAATGGGGACATTTCTCTGAATGTGTGAAATGCTATTTTTGTCATGACTTCAGCTTGGCTGCGCTTCTGAGCAATCTTTTGCTTTGCCCATCCCGTTAACTTGCTCATCCATCAAGGAACTCAACTCCGGGTAGGAATATAAAAAAAGCTTTTGTCCGTCTATGACTGGATAGATCTTCAAGCATGCCTACTTCCATAAAACGAGTTGTCACGCAGACACTATTACTGTTTGAAGCGTACGCTTCCACAAGTATATGTCAGTTGCCGTCCCTTGAAGCCATGCGCATATAAGGAGTGAGGTCTCGTCACGGCACGGCTTCACGTTGAATGAGAGCTGGGGGGATGTGCACGACTCGGAAGAGCTCCTCTCTTCTCATTGGTCGGCTCTTACCGCAACCTGGTCCTCAGGTTTTTTCCAAATTTGATAGAACTAATTTTCGCGCATTTCTGTATCTTGCTGTTCCCGACAGTCCTTGTGACGCTTTCAATTCCTACTGATGATGAATTAGGTAATTCATCGGGAAACTAGCCCGAAGTGGCTTTACAGCTGCAGAATAGTGATTAGAGAGCGCTAAGACCAAATTAAAAAGCCGGCTGCAGGGATGCCGCGTCGAATCATGATTTCGTAAGTTCCGTTTATCAAAAAACTTCCTTTCACAGTATTTTATTCAAGAGGATGAATAAAAAAGTAAATATCAGAGTTATCGTTGTTACAAAAAGTAAGCAAAAATGAAGTTTTTGTACTTCACAACGCGAGCACTACTGAACGCGGATGTGGCAACCGTGGCCGGCATGTTGGAACATGCGACAGGCGATCGGACGAGCCGAGGTCCAGTCGAGGTCTGAAACGTAGCTCGTACGTACGCTTGCATGAGTCACTGCGGGCTGAGGTGTTCCATCGTGATTGGTGGTGTTTTCGTGATTCATCTTGTTGTTGTCTGCTGCTGTGCTCTGTCATCCCGTAAGCAGGCTTAGTCTAACTTACTCCGCTCAGCTGATTTTACGCCAGGAGACGATTCATGTAAGGTCGCGAAGGTGAAGGTCGGTGTTACATCATCCTTGTACGCCTAGGCCTAATTCTCGGTAGCCTTCCCTAATGTCACAGTCGAAACTGTGTGGAACATTTTGAGACCCCATTTTGACACATCCTTGTTATAGATAATGTAGGAAAGCAAGTAGGCAGTGATACCGAGGGGAGATACTGGCCTACGGACCGTACAGGCCTGTTTGCCAGACCTCATGTTATGTGCATGATTGACGCGCATCGTACATCGTTATTCAGCGGGACAGTGGTTTTTGGAGGCATATTCACATTTTTCGGTAGTCTTATGAAAAATAGTTTAAAACGAGTTTCCTCTCTACTATCCATTTAAACAGCTATACCACGCATGGCCCGAGTGAGATTACTAGGTTTTGTAACCTAGTAACCTCGTACAAAATTGACTCAACGAGAAAACGCTGAGCTTAAGTTCTCGGAGCTAGCTTTGCCTAGGCTCTGACCGACATCGATCGATTACAGGATCGGAAAGTCATCATATGATCTAAGCCTATGATAAATCTAGAACTAGGCTCGAAGGTTAACCAGGAGTGCTTTTTTCCCCGACGATCTTGACAAGATCTCTAAAGCCGTTATTAGTATTATCTTTCATGAGCATGAGTCAATCGATCGAGTAGCCCCAGCCAATGCAAGCGATTAAAGGGCTTACCTAACCCTGATGCAATATCTAAGTCTAACTGAGATCTGATTTCTTTGATATGACACGGTATGGTGACATTCCCAGGTAGAGAACACGGGTAGCCGACGGCGCAGTAGCATCGGTTGTGCTGTATCTTCATGTGGATGTGTTTTGATTGCGAATCGGTGCGGGTGTGGATGTGACACGAGAATTTCGACGTGAAAGGAGGTCCAAGGCCGTTATGCTTCCGATCGTCTTTTACGTGAGTTTGTTTTCATTTGACCTCCGTCCAGAATGTATCCGGCAGCCGGGTACTTTCAACACAGGCGTAAAAAACTTGTGAATTTGTCAGAGAAGTCAGCCTTTTCGCATTTTGAGACATTTTTTTGTTTTTCTCCTTTTCATTCTGTTCGTTGAAACTGGTGGGAGGTCTGATTCGGCGCAGTTCGTGCAGGCAATTCCCTGTTAATAGTTACGACCACGAAGCACCATGATTGGATATGAACGAGTATGCCTCTCTCAGTTGTGACCTGTTTATAAATGCTTGTGCTGAAAAGCTAGTGGCTGGGAACCTTCCGTTGCGTCTGCAGTGCTTAAGAGTCCCGTATGCGTATGCCATGGAAGACAGTCTTGTCTTCGTACCAAGGTCAATCAATACGTGTGGCATTAGCAGTGGAACAGGACTGATGCAAGGGGTGGGAGAGACATGGGCATGTTCAATTAGGGGTGCGGGGGGGGGGGGGAATTAGTTGTAAATTGAGGATGGGAAAGTATGGAGCAATTCGCTTTGATGTTAGGCATAGTTACTCGCTCGGTGGAGAGTGTCGCTCGGAGGTCGCGTGTTCCTTCAAAAACGTAAACATTAATTGCTTTATCAAAAGTAATTACTCTTCATTATGGTGAGTACCAGCCTGACTGAGTCAGGGTTACAAGGATGTTAGGCGTTTTTCATAGGTCGATCTCCATTTATTAGTACTGTGGCCCTCATCAGTCAATCTGAGACGCACTTTCTCTTGGGAGGGCGGGGACTCGTCGCGACGTAGTTGTGCGAAATTGAACGAATAATGTACGTTTTCATTTGACCTGTAAGACTGATCAGTGCAAGAAGAGAAAATAAAAATGTGCACGGAACAGATATGAATAGTGAGGACACGAAGCGGACCCTGGCGGCGGCGAGGGAGGCGCTAGGTGGAGGCTGTTTCCAAGGGGGAGGCTAACGTTCTCTTGCGCAATGCTGGACCAGCCACCAATGGCCGATGGGGATCCAATCACGCCATTTCTTGGAAGTCAGAGCGCCCACCCCCCCCCCCCCCCCCTCTTTTTTTTTTTTTTAAATCCTGCCTGCTTCATTTGAATGCTATGGAATGAAACTCGATTAGGAAATCCTGAATGTTTCACGGATTACCACCAGGGAACTATGCATGATGCTGCAGGACTAAAGAAAGCAGCGGTGGGGTGGTAAACAAAAATTCATGAGGTTGAAGAATCTGATTCAAAATTGTAAATAAACCTGCTTTATATAAATTTCTTTTTTTTTCCCTTCATGATTTTTGCTAACCCTGAACTTCGTCCACCGCGAAAACCTATAATGGAGCATCTCGTGGATGATTGAGACCCAAAGTGGCGACACGTGCAACGAATCAGAGAGGATGAACCTAACCGCTAATGTGAAATCGAGCTCAGGCATGCGACTGTTCCTATGCAGTCGCATTAAAAGCTTCCTGTGAAACTGGCAAAACTGGGGGGGAAAAAAAGTTTATAGATAGTCTGACGACAGCTGAACCGAAAAGCAAATTGAATCGAGAAGTGACAACAGTCAGACAGCAGTTTACTCAATCTGTTCACGGTCCAGTCGAAGTTTCAGTCGGCTGGAACCAATCTATCGTTTTGAAACCAAACACCGTGTCACGACAAGGCGAGATCAAACCGCTCTCTTTGTTCAATTTGTTGACTCGAAGGATAAACTTCCCTCGCACGTTTCATGGCTCGTAGGCCATGCCTCATCTTCCCCTCCGGGCATTCGCCCATGCAACGCCCAAGTCTAAATGCGCAGTTCTCTGCACAAAGGAGCTTCGCCTACTTCGCTTTCTTAGCCTTTTTGTAGGTGAGGCTTCGCATTTATGCCTTGACATCCAAATCAAAGTAGGAAACGGAGCATAAACAATCCATCCCTTTAGCGTTCGCGATGCAATCTCTCACTAATGACAATGTCAGTTACGCAGATTTCCTGTTTTCGATAAGGAGGAAATAGGGACTTACAATTTGGATGATTTTAAGAATTCCGGAAGGCCGGCACAAGTAGAGGAAATTGCAGCCCATTTTGAAGCGGATGAAATATGAGAAACCCTTGGACAAGGACGGGACTTGTTCCGCTCGTGATTGTGACTCGTCTGAGGAGGCGCCGATGCCGACAGTGAGCTAGGCCAAGCATTTCTCCGGCCGTTTTTCTCTCTCTCTCCCCCCCTCCCCCCCCCCTTCTCCCCACTCTCTCTCTCCCCCTACTTCCCCTGACCGGAACTCATTACTAACATGGAACCCGAGAGAGAGAGAGAGAGAGAGAGAGAGGCTCTCAAGGTTACGCACGTAGTGACTCACGGCGGTTCCTCGCAGCCCTACCCTTGCCTATAGTGTCATCATGACATCATTGCTTTTGCTGGATTTCTAAGAAAAGATACCGGAATCATTCAACCAAGGAATTCAGTCCATTTCTTATGTATATATCTTCTTCCATGTATCGTACGAATCACAGATAAAGCCAGCCATTTTGATGTTTCAGGCAAAGAAATCGTCATCGAAAGAGGTATTCGACGGTGGAACCGGGACTGGAATCGGTATGGGAGCGGGGACTTCTTGCATCTTCTTCAGCCGGACTTTCGCCGCTTTCTGATGTTGATCCTTCAGCTTCGCCCTCAGCTGTTGCAAATACTGTGCCCTGAAATAAGCAGCAACGACTGAATTAATTGACGAACTCTCCCGACTCCTCGGCTCGGTGACGATGCACCGACTGGCTTTCGAGAGACGGAGAATGAGGTGAGCATCTCAGGAGATGAATACCTGTTGTCCTGAGCGGCGTCAACCCGCGACGAATACTTCTCGACCTTTTCCACTTGAGACTGTTGTTGTCTCTGGCTCGCCTCCTGCTTCTTTTCCATGTTCAACCGCTTCAGTTTTTCTTCCTCGGCAGCCTGCGCAAAGAAGTGTACGACTGTGCACATTGAAGAGTAGACCTCTTCGCATTTTCGAATTTTCACCACTTAGGGAATCTTCCAATGTACCTTCCGACGTTCCTCGGCTTTTTCTAACTTCTCCGTTATTTTTGAATTGGTGACGTTCTTTCTGGGTTCTTGACTTTGAAGGAGTCTCAATGGGGGAAGCTTCACAGACGACGACGAGGAATCCAAGTCGTTTCCCTGCCCTTCTGCAAGTCCCGCATCAACAATCTCGAAGCTAGTTGTTATGAATAAGAAAATATGTTTTGTGTCGGGGTGTACTTCAAGTCGGTTCACGACACAGGAATTAATCGGTCAGACAAAAAGAGAGATCAATTTTTCTGGTTAAAGCATGAGCCAAGTGCAACACAGATCCGAGGAGGAATACTATTCATATCAGTCAATATTGCCCCAACCATAGATACCGTCCGAATGTCCATGAAGGGGTAAGGCCACTCTCTTTTAGAGGTTAATGGACATATTTTATTTCACAAGACGACTTGAGCGACGAAACTTCCTTACGCTCCGCCTCTAGCCGAGGATTTGCGTCACCTACTCTCAACTACCCAAACGTCCATGTGCCTTTCTTTCTTTCTTTGTTTCTTTTTTTTCTTTTTTTTTCCATTTTTTTTCCCTCTGAAAGCGTCCAACTCACGGCAAATGTAGATATTGCTTTTATCATAAGGTGCCCTTAACGTCTCCATGACTGATTTCAACGAAAATCAGTTCCGAGATGATCAGAAGGTTCCAAACGAAAAACCATCTCCCTCAGAACCAAGCAAGATGTCATGCCTGTTTCTGGGTGCAATCAATTTACTCTATGCGGCATATACACATCAAGTAATCTCTTCCACGAAGGCGAATTCGCCGATGAGGAAAGGGCTCACTTTTTTGGCGGACCGCTTAGCAATCGAAACAGCATTAATCCGCTCTTTAAACCCTAGGCAATCTTGGTTTTGAAACTCGAGATCTGTGATTGAGCATGGCCTACCTGAGACCAGCAGCACCTTTGGTAGGATTCGTGGCAAGGAGGCCCTCCTCTCGTAGCAAGTTCAGCACCTGACTCTCTTCCATTCGCACCCTCTGGCTTCCACTCAGTAGACGGCGGCATGCATTACCATAAATCGTCAGATCTAAGGATATCACACCAGATTTCCCTCCTCAATTATTATTTGGAGATGCGTTTAGTGATTCGCTGATTGCTCACCAAGATGCTGAGGCGGCACGAAGTCCCTCTCGACTTGGGCCACCAGCTCGGGCGACGATTTCTCCGTGATGACATGTCCGTATTCTTCGTCTAGCTCATCGAATACTCCAGAATCCGTGGAATCGGTGCTTATAGCCGAAGTTGGCACTAGAGATGTACCCCTCCTCAAATCCAGAGATTCCTACACGAAGCGGAATGTTCCAATTCCTATCATACCGTGTATTCTATAATCAATTTCTTTCAGTTGATTGCGATGGAGGAGGATAAGGAGAGTCACAGTAGTTTCGTCTTACCCCAAGGTCGCTATGGATGATGAAGTTTTCTTCGTCCAAATCTTCAGAATCGTCGAGACGTATGACTGGAGGATTACGATTGTGAGAATGAAGAGGAGCTGAAGAGACGGAGATGGTCTTGACAGGCTCTTTGCTTTCTTTGCCTCCCATCCTTTAAGCGTCACCTGTATCACCGTCGACCTTCGACTGACTAGGTCTAGGTTACCTCTCTCCCGCTACGAAAGAGGATGAGGGAAAAGGTCCCTATAGGGTATGTCCTATTGGATGGCGTAGCTAGGATAGCGAAACATAACAAATCGATGCGACCCTGAGCTACCAGAGTTCCGTACCTCCCATCTGATGTTTTATGCACGTTCCCTCTCTCTCTCTCCCTCTGAACCTAACTACAGCATCGATTGGGAATCGATATATTCACTATTTTCTCAATGCCACTCCGGAGAAATAACTTCCCCAGTGAAAATCGGGACGTTACATGGCATTGATGCTGCAAACTATGTCAGTCCGTTTGCCGGTTGAGCCATGGGCACAGGGCTGGAAAGAAAACACGGAAAAGCGTCTACGGGTTTTCCTTTCAAATTTCGCATTTTAAAAATAATAAGATAAAGATTTTATACCTTTTCTTCTCTCTCCTTTTTGTTGCGTCCCTGCAACTTTTTTCTTTATACTTCTCTGCCATCTATGTTTTGACGTGTCTTTGATGTATCACATTCCGCTTTACTGTTCACGGTTCGAAGAATAGCATTTCCGATAATGATGAAAATCGTTGTTTCATATTGGATCATTCAGATTCTCGCAAGCGCAGCCCTGGAACGAGGATCGTGTACTTTGGCTGTTGGCACAATCGATTTCCTTTCTCATGTTCTGCATTTCGCCTTCCCCCAGTCGCGGAACCTTATTTGTTTAAGACGTCTATAGAAGCATGTGGATCGACTCCAGCATTTTGCTCTTTCTTCTTCCATTTACGAAGTCCTTCCTGCAAACAGAAATGTTGAGAAAAAGTCCTTCATCTTGGCAAGATAAACTTGCTGTAAAATAAACTAATACTACGAAATTTGATGTAATGAAAAAGCGTTTTCCAATAAAAGACGGAACTTACGGTGCAATTCTGGGGATACTAGGCATTTTGGACCTCTTTCATGAAGCTGATAGGGTTCAAATCCTCCTTCAGTCCAATATGCTATCCGCTGTCGATTTGTAAAAATCGCATGAAACTCATTAATGAAGATTGCAGTCACGGAATAAGGGGATCAAGATCGGAAAATGGAATCGGAGTGAGATACTCGCCCGATTCGTTCCTTTGAAGAGACACTTGGGATGAAGTTTTCCATTCTCTTCTGTCTCCTCATTCCTCTCCTTCACCCCTTTAGTGCCACCGAAAGCCCCCCCCCCCCCACTCCCCCCAAACCGGTCGAAAATAAGTCTAGTAAAATCTCTATGTGCTCTATGCATTAGTGAAGGCACAAACTCCGCGAGTGTCACGTAATACGCGAATTCACGTCTTTAACCTAGAACCCTGCTTACAGCTTAAACAAAGTGCTTTGAATGAAGGCTGCTCAATCATAGCTGCGAAGGTAATGACCTACAAGCGTGGCACGGAAGGGGTTGATCTTTATATTCACGGACTCCATTTCCGCAGAGAGTATCACATACCATTATCGGCAGGACACACATCTACAGAAGGAAGGTCGTTTGGAGTATGGGTTTTCCCAACATAACCATAAAAAGGACTTTTATAGGCCGTACTTCAGCGTCAAGGATCCGTATGGCATGCTCACCCGACGTTGCCCCAATGAGAGCTTTTCTGTGTCCTCTAGGAATGGTTCCCAATTGGTGCGAATAGCGAACCTCTGGAGGAAAAAATCCGCACCTGAATTACGAGAATCGTGAAAGTGGCGCTGCATAGATAAAGACATACGGAAGAAATAGGCAGTTGGTTCATGAAGCTCTTCACAGCACAGGTCGAGATGCCATAAGTGCCAGTTCTACTTCCGCTCTCTTTTTGGGGGCAATACTTTCCCAGGCTCTCTATCACTTGCTTCAGGCTTGAACGATCACTTTCAGTAATTATCTGATAATCATTGCGCTGGATCTTCGCCAAAGGACCATCCCTCCTCAATTATATGCACACCTTCAGATTTATTTTCCTTTCCTTCCTTATTATAATTCCCTCAGGATCCGTGGGAGCGATGCGATTTGGCTACCCTTTCCCTTCGTCGCCGTCATTGAAGACGCCTGCATAACGATTCGCAGGTCGAATGCCTGGGGTGAATTCCAGCTGTCCCCTACTTCTCAATCTTCCCACACACCTCGAGGCAGCTGGGCTAGTATACTCAAGAATGTCGTCCTAGGGAGAACGAGCCTGGATCTTTGGATCGGTCTATCCAGCTCTTGAGATCTAGGGGGGAATCCGCTTCCCCTCACGTGATCCGCATCCCTTTTATTTTCCACAATATCACCCGCCTCTGCTGTCTCATTCCCACCATTGACAATTCCTGAGTTTCCGCTAGTTTCAGCATTCTTTGTTTCCTTGAGCCTGTTCCTCGCTTATGGTAAATTGAATCTAAACCAAATCTAAATCTAATCCAAAAGAAATGCAAAAAAGCAGCCAAGTACAAGTTGTACTTATGTTCCTCGCCTACACTAAAAAGCTGGTCTAAAATTTATTCAAATCTAATCTGAGAAAAATCAAACGAGAAGTCTGTTTATCGCCCAATAAAAAATTTAGACTCATGCTAAAACTTCATTTAAAAAAGAGGAATATTTTAAGGATACTCTAACCCTGTCTGAATGCTGTCAAATATGTCGAGATGAATTGAAATAAGAGTAAAAATTGAATACAAAAAACATTTGCTCTGATATGTGACCGGGAAGCAATGTTGCTGGCCTGTGCATTCGATTGACCGACCTACATGGCTGACTATGTTGCACGACGGCTTTCTTTTTTGTCACTTGAGTTGCCGATGACATATCCCAGGGAATGTTTGATACTGAATATTTACTTTCTTTATGTCCTCTCAACATTTTATTAAGCTTATGAATTGGGTCAGCCTTAATATTATTCCCTCTTTGTAGACGAAATTTCCAGATGGTTCTAGAATCTAGTCTGGACGAGAAGCAGACTTTTCATTTTAGACTACTTGCAGATTAGACTTAGATTCAGATCGACCTCTTAGCACAGGTTAGAAAAAGACCTCCATTGCTTTTAGATTATACAGTATGTAGTTTTGACTTAGATTTAGGCGAGGAACAGGCATCAGGTCAACCTATAGTTTTCACTCCCCTCTTTTCCTCTACTAGGTAACTGCTGTGACTCAATCAACGGAACCCAGTGTCTATGGTGACTTCATTTCCATGTCCCAGGTTTTCCCTTAAACAACGGGAGCGACAAAAAGTCAAAAAGTTATTTGGCTTCGTTCATACTAACAGTGCAGTTCTCCATTCTTTCTTCTAATGATTTCCTATATCGGCATTTCTTGTGCCTAGACCAACAACTTCTACTGTATATTTAAGTTCAGGGATCAGCACAGCCCGATTGCGAACATATTGTGCCTCGAGTTTTTCTTCTTTCATCTCCCCGCCCCTCTTGTTGCAAGTTACTAATAATACAACCCCTTGTACCTGTACAAACCCCCCCACCTTTGGCGTGAGTTTAGCTCTACTAGCCCCCTGCGGCGCGAGTTTCCTGTTGCTCGCATTTTTCTCACGATCCGCTTAGGTGGCGCACCTTTTTTTTTTCAAGTCTGTGCCCCCCTGGTTCTAGCTTCTGTTCGCTCCAGTTCGCGGTAATACCTGAGCTGCTTTGAATTCTCCAGGGTAGTAGCGTGCCCAAGGAGTGAGAGGTTTTGGGGGTCATAACCCCTTCCCCCCCTTGGGATACATTTTACAGGTTCGATTCTCAAAAAAAAATTGGGGGGCCATCGTGGGTCACCAATTTTTCAAATGCTAACCCCCCCATTGGGATTTTCTGGGCACGCTACTGGTCCAGGGTCAGTATTTTCTTAAGTTCTGTCATACCGTTCCCTTCCCAACTCCATATTCATCACTTTTCATTCCAGAATCTCTTGCATCTGTAGGAACCGTGTAGGAAACTAGGGCTTCCTCACTTTCGATTCCACGCCTCTTGGAGTTTTCGAATCCAGCATCGTATTCATGAACCTCGTTTCCCACGCTTTGACGAGTATGTGCATCGGCATCTTCCTTCCTTTCAGTATTTGGGGGTTTCAGGAGTGATAAGACTCGGTTCTACTGTATTTAGTCATTCTGCCTCACATACGCTTACCTGAGGAAATTCCCTCGGTTTATCATCGTCTTGCTGCTCCACTCCATTGCGTTGCACTTCGGAAACCGGTGAACAAGGACTAGCCTCAAACAACGTTATCACTGAAACACGAGTCAAACTTTGGTGAAACCAAGTCCAGTGCCGTAACGAGGGGTGTGCGAGCGGTGCCCCGCACAGGGCGCCGAACTGAGGGGGGCGCCGATTGGCTGCCAAATCATTACAATATATATATAAAGCTAAAAAAAAATTGCAAATTATCCTGCATTTAACTAAACTAAACATAGAAATTAATACGTAATGTATTGTTTGTGCTGGGGAAACTGGAGAGGTATAGAGATTGGTGGGTGTTAGATTGATATTTCGCACAGGGCGCCAAATATCCTCGGTACGGCTCTGACCGAGTCATACTACAGATACTGCAGCCAGAGAAACCGACTCAGCTACTGTCCTCAATACTCCTTTGGATTCATCATCACTTCCAAGAAGGACTTGACTTTGTCAAGGCTCGTGAGCTGGTGTTGCCTGATATCTTGTTACGTCACGTACACGTCACGTAGAAAGCTCAAACAAACTGATAGTGACGGGAAGAAGCATGAAATTTCTACATGATATGGAACCAAATCTTGACCCCTGAGGTGGAGCTCTCTTGTTCTGCTTCGCTTTGTGTTTTCGCGTTTGAACTTGCCTATTCAATCAAGTCAAATGGCATGGATTACAGCACCTCACATCTCCAAATGACAATGCACGAGAAGTGCAATCATAATATGAAAAATCCGAAGCTGACGTTTTAAGATACGAAGCTCATGGCGATCTTCAACTTATTCCAAAACAGTGGATTGTCTGTCCCGGGCCAGAAAGAACCATTTCTAATCAACGAAGGGAGTAAAATTCTCATAATAGTTATTCACTCGGAAGGTTCCACGTCAAAACATCCACGAGGCAAACCATCGATCGACAATTCCAATGGTTCACATCACAGCAAAAGCAGCAGAGACAAAAAGAATACTATAGACACCACCGTAGAATATCTCTTATCGAGACTGTCCGCCACTGCGGCCGTTATAGAGAAAAGCGCTTGAATCAACTTACTGGAATGAAGTTCGCACTGATCTGACAAAAAAAAAACCTGGCTCTTCACAGGCTATCTGCTCAACGACTAATGGACTATTTTAAATGTCCGTTTATTTTTCATCCCGGGATTTACCCACAAAGTCGTTTCCTTCTAAAAACCACGTTCTTCATTTTCAGGCTCCTGGTCTCCATCAGCCACCTCATTCGGTTAGCTCTGCTCTAGGATGCAGTTCTGCAAGGTCGGTCACTTAAATATACCTCCGAATCGATCCTCGTCGGGAGCAGAAGCCTTGACTGATGGTGTGTCACTTACTGTAGCCTATTCTTTGACCTAGCTCACTGAATGCGGGAATTCTTACTTCTTAGAGGAAAGGCGCTGTTGGATTCTTGCAGAGCATACAGTGTCAAATATGGAAAGCATCTGAGAAAGCAAACAATTTTTCTTTCGTGGATGTTTCGTCGTTTCCATGTTTTGGCGTCGATGGTCTGACTCGCTACCCACTCAGAATTAGTCTTTCGCTTTTCTCTCTCTCCTTCCCAACCTTCAGTCTCAGTGTTTTGGTACCTTGCAGCCATGGATAATGAATGACAAATTCATTATCAAGCTTAGATAGGATAAAATAGAGGGGAATGAGGCATGGCCTACGAGCCATGAAACGTGCGAGGGAAGTTTATCCTTCGAGTCAACAAATTGAACAAAGAGAGCGGTTTGATCTCGCCTTGTCGTGACACGGTGTTTGGTTTCAAAACGATAGATTTAGATTTGGTTTATATTCAATTTACCATAAGCGAGGAACAGGCTCAAGGAAACAAAGCCAAACCTTGACTTGAGACAAAAGGAAGGCATTTAGAAGGGAAAAGAAATGGAACCTCATTAGAGGACCATGCCCTAGTTCTTTCTGAGCATGTACAGACTGTAATTGTAACGATCAAAACGACGATTGCGTATGCAAAACGACGTATGCGTTCGACGATACGAGATTCAATGTAACAAAGCACTTCCAAGACGACCCGTCCATTCCTTCCATCGGTAAGAATTCAGAATCCTCAAGCCCTTTGATGTGAACATGCAAATAAAATGGGGAAATAATTGATTTATTGAATGCGATTGATGCCGTGTGTCTCGATCACAAATGCTTTACTCCAGTCCGGATCTACTGGAGGGCTCGGGCAGATCGGTCTGGGCATTGATTATAGAGGGCTCATCATAACACGCACCTGGGCGCCGCTCTGCATTCGCAGACTTCAGGCAGGTTATTGATGAGAACCCAATATTGTGATTCCGCCCTTACGGCGCCTCAAAACTCCCTCGAAGTAGTGTTATCCAGGGATTCCTGAGCACGCCAGTTCTTTCGACGAATCCGAGGGGAGTTGACCTTACCAGAGTTAGTAAACCTCCAATCATATTCAAGTATTTCTTCCCCGTCATGGAAGAGAGTAAAATCGAGGAATAAAACTCTAAGTGCAACAAAAACACATAAATTCCGGAGCACTGAAGTACTCGGGAATTTATAGTGTACTTATTGCACAATTGCCATGAATTCCGAAGAGAATTGACCGCTCGATTCCCCTCGATGGAGTAATCTTTTCCTCTCGTCGTTGGAAAATTGACTGAATTTACTCGAGAGGCCTTGGCCTACATCGCTATTGCAGACCACTGATAGAAAATGATCCCGAAACGGAGGCCTCTTGCTCTCCCAACTTCCGCCGACACTTTTCCATTTACAATTCTGCTTTGTTCTCTGTCCTCCAACTTGTTACATATCCAGTGATTCGCCCTCCCTTCAATCCCGCGTCCCTGCAATTTATCGAGTAATCTCTTTTGGAGATATGTATCAAACATTTTCGCGAAGTTTCAGAAGACGATTTCGAAGAGATTCCCTGTGTCTCCCTGTATCCATCACCGTAAAATTCGACGAACTTGATACGACAGCTTCGTCGCCTCCTCTTCCCCTGCTGAGCTTCGCGGATGAGTGAGTTTTTCCCCGAGGAAGTCTAACATGTGACCCCATTGTCATACTCTCCATTATCTTTCTCGGAATGCTCGTGAGACTCGATGCTCTGTGATTCCCTGGATTGTTCTTATCTCCCTTCTTAAAGATGGGTTCGATGTTCGCTAATTTCTAATCCATAGCCACTTCTTCACCCAAAATGCTATTCTTGAGCGTGATTCTTAATGGGATCAATAGTGCTTTAGTTCTAGAAAATGGTATATCGGAGTTCATTGTATGCACACATCGTATGGAAGTAGGGGGTCCGAAGAGACCCACATTTTTTTGCCAATTTTTAAACTCTAATCTCGATTTTTGGGCACATGCAATAGCACCGTTGGTATCTGGTCTAATATTTTGAAACTATGAAGCGTAAGATAACAAGGAAGACATCGAGGAACAGGAGTCGAGTTCCTGTATTATTTCGAGTTACCAAGACAGAGATCCGGACACTCAGCTCAAGTCAGCCGCTAGGTACTGATACTTCCCTATCGAGTTCCTTCGTGACACGAGCTGGGATCCTATCGGGACCGGTTGCCTTTCCTACCTTTAACTTCCCAATCCTACTCGCGATCTGTCGATGATGACGATATCCTCGAAACACGCCGAGGTGACCTTGATCATTGTCGGTATGCCATCGGGTTCGCTCGTGAAGACAAAAGGCAATCATTCGAAATCCCAGCCATGCCTCCGCTGTTCCTAACTGGCGCCCCCCCCCCCCCATCCCCGCCCTCCCTTTGTTGTCCTTGGAAGACCGATCGAATGTTGACTCCTGCCGCTAGTGTATTGATAAAAAAAGCCTTTGGATTATTCTTCGCATCGATAGCAAGTCGCTCCTTGACCGGTTCTAGGTTATAGAAATACCATTAACTCTGATTCTCCGTGCCCACACATGTGTACAAACTAATGAATTTTCAACAGTTTCCTGTTGCATTCTCACAGCTTTGTAGTATTTCATGTGAACACTTATTGACTAAGGTTTACATGTGAATATTTTCATTAAATTTGAGCTAACGTTTGGCATCAGACAATTGGCAACAATGCATGGTATCAAGAGTTAACTGAGCCGGCCAAACATCAGCAGTGACGCAAGTGCTGCCAGTGAATCTGAATAGAATCTCAATGAAAGCAAAAAATTCAGATAAAAAGCTTGCATTTTTTCATTGCGAAGGGTCTTTGGCTTTGGCATGAATATCATGAACAAAATTATGTTCTGACATAGCACTCATACGTGTAAATCTCTAGCTATTAATTTGATAATATAAAACTAACTTATGTGGGATCTGGTAATGTTTCCAGCGATACATTTACTTACATAAGTTTTCCGGGTTAAATGTGGAAATAATAAAGTCAAATGGAAAGTTCAAAAGGAAAATCGAATGCGTCGCTGTGCTGGATGTTGTACTTAAAAGAAAAACGTGCTGTACCCACGGTCACTGTAACCCCAAAATTCCTTTATGGAAAATAAAAACGATGATGATGATGATGCTCGACACATGAAATGTTAAATGCGTCTGGCATATGCCATGTCGATGCCAGGGAACTCCCTTCTCGTTACATTTCAACAACGCTCTGCTCCAGATGCATTTGCGTGTGGCACTGCTATCGCAATTACTCTTATTTGCCAACCATCGATACGACAGGATTAGTCCTAGGAATGGGTTATCACCAAAACTTGCGAGTGAAAGGCTAGATTCCGATTATGAAAGAATAGATGGGGAAGAAGGTTTTAGAATTCCCTAAAAAAGTGCAACATACTGGTTTTCCAAGTGAAATGTGGACATGAGAAAGTCAAGTGCAAGGTGGAAATTCAAATACAGCATTAGAATAGATTCCTTCAAGTGTCACAGGAAAGAAAGGGTGAAAGAACAGCTGGTATAGAGTAAAGAACAGATTTTTTTAAAAAAGTGACTTAGTTGGAGATGGACCTTGACCAGTATCGCCTGACCATCCTTTCGAGGTTGGGACATCAAGCCATTACTGTCATCACGCCTGAAACATGTAACCAATGGTTCCTGCAGGCACAATCATACACCATGTGTCTGGAATTGAGAGACATTATTATGTAAGCGGCTAAGCCATTGCTTTTCACGACATTTTCCGAAATACGTATATTTTCAATGTCCAGCATACGACAAGCATGCTTCATCTGATTTATCTCAAGTCGCTTTTGACTACCATGCAGGGCAGTATCGAATTTGAATTTCCATGTCGCATTTGACTCTCATACATCATCGTAGGGGTCGAAAAACCTATACTTGCGATCGATAGTTTTCATTCTTCTTAATCTGGCATCAAAGGTTGCCAAATAAGACTAATTGCAATAGTAGCGCCACATGCAAAACGCATCTGGAGCAGGACCGGATTAAGGGGGGGGGGGGGGGGGGGCAAAAGGGGGTGTAGGAGGGGGGGGGGGGGGGGGGGGGGGGGGGGGGGGGGGGGCAAAAGGGGCTGTTGTCCCGGGCCCCACTCTTCCAGGGAGGCCCCCGAAGGAAATTAAAAACGTTAACTGTTTGCGTAAAGTGAGTTAGCCCTAAGAATCCACTTGCCCTGGGCCTCGCAACTTCTTAATCCGGCCCTGATCTGGAGCCGCGCGTTGTGGAAATGCAACGAGAAAGCAGTCCCCAGGCACGTGCATGGTATGCGCCTGTTGCATTTGACTTTCCATGTGTCTAACATGTTTCTTCAAGTTCAAGGTCCAGCACAGTGACGCATTTGACTTTTTCACGTCGATAAATGCCTTGGAAAACCTGTCATGGAGCTCTGTGGGAGTTTTGGGCAAGCACGTCAATCCTGCTCCTCGTAATAATAATAATAATAATAATATTTATTCCATTGCTCTTGCAAGACCATTTGGCCCGTTGAGTTCATCAATGATATCAAAAACTACAAATGTACATACTCTCATAAAGAGGCAGAAGGTCAAGAGAAAGAGAGTAAAAAATAAATAATAATGGATAAATATAAATGAAATAAGTCAGCGAATACACAGAACTGGACAGAACACTCAGAACATACAGGACTGAACAGGACACACCGAAGCTGTACCATGAACATTAGTAGCAAATCAAATGGGGTGAGGGATAAGAAAATGACAAAATGAGGAGTGTGAGAGAAGGCTAAAAAGTTTATTTTTTAATGAAAAGAAAAAGAAACCTCGTGGATTGGCCCTGGGCGCCCAATATATATATATTTATTATTGGATGGATGGTTTTGAACATCGCGAAGATATCAACTTAAAACACCCCACTCACTACCCACACAGCACAAGGATATCCCAGGGATGTCCCTAACTGGACGACTTGTCCCCATGTCCTTATAGGATATCCTGAAGACATCTCCTTTCGGACGGTTTCGGACATCTCGCAAGGGATGTCTTCGGGACGTCTTTTAGACATCTTCAGTCGATATCTTAGAGATATCCCTTTCGGGATATCTTTAAGACATCCTTAGTCGAATGCTTCTGGATATCCTGGAGGGGATATCTTGAAGATATCTTCAGTCGAACGTTTTTCGATATCTTGAGGAAGATGTCTTAGGGACATCTTAGGGATGTCTTTAGGNGGGGGGGGCCCCCCCCCCCCCCCCCCCCCCCAGGCCCGTATCTAGGATTTCATTTCGTGGGGGGTTGAGGTCTGGCGTACGCGCTGTGGCTATTTTTTAATACTTGTCATTGTATATCTTTGTGACATATCTGGATTTTCCTGTAAGTTGCAGTATTTAATAAGTCACAAGCTATTAAATATAGAAAGGACCAAGTACTGCACCGTTTACACAGACGAATAGCAGTATGGCAAACATTTAAGGAAGATATTTCGGGGGGGGGGGGGGTTTGAACCCCATGAATACGGCCTTACCGTATTCCCCTGCCCTCCTCTAGGATTTCATAGGGATGCAAATCTCATGAGTTTCCTTGCCTTGCAAAACCGTCTTTAACCCTCTTCGAGCCCAACAACGATATGTACTGTACGCATCCCCCGTGTAAAGCGGGAGACTACTGTAGTGTTGTTTGATCCTCGCGCGGAAAGGAGGGAGGAAGATTCCGGGCACTCAGAGGTTAATACCTCCGCTTCCTCGCTACCGTCAGCCCTCGCAATCTTCTAACCGAGATCCGAAACACTCCCACAGCCTACTGAATTCCGTTTTCAAGCAATCTAATGAATCATTCATAGGCCTATCGTTTCGTCTCGTTCGTTAGGTATCCAATGTGGTCACGCAATGATCCGAGTTCCGTGGGATTTGGATCATTTTGAGGCTGGGTTGGAGGAGTTAAACGTGGGAGGCCGTCATTTAAACGAATTTCTTGATGTTTCAATTGTAAGCAAATCTTTGGGTGAATATTGAGTTACTTATGGAACTGTGATATGTGGCAGTTTCGTGACTTTTGCTTCCTTGGTTCAGGGAGGTATCAAAAAAAAAAAAAATTATATTGTCGGGTAGGATTATGGCCAGTACTAGGCTGATGTTCAAAGATATTCCTCTTGGAACCATTATCAACCCACCCTAATAACCAAGTAATATGGTTATGAAAGATGTCCCAAGTGGTTTGAATTACTTCCCTTGAGGGTGATATTGACCACCCTAGTATCATGCCTATACTGCCTGTACTTGGAAGCTACTGGCCATATCCAAGGCAGCACACCCCCTTTTTTGTATCCAGAAAAAACCCAACATGCCTGGCTTTTTTAGATGGCACCTAACCATTGGGTGTCCCAACTGCTCAAAACTAAGATGAAGTGAATGAAAATGGAAGCAAGGGATTTGAAGCAAAAGCAGGGATTGAACTAATAATATTTGGCATTGACATCCAAGTTATGAGCCATTGGGCTGTCACCTCATTCTTTCAAAGTAGAAACAAGCAGTAGGGATATGAAAGGAATAGTAGCTATGTTGCAGTGATAGCTGCTATTCATATAACTGAATCCAGGGCAGCCTTGGATATAACCATTATATTTTTATTTTTGCTTACATTTATTGAGAGAATTTGTCAGTTAGGACTCATTAACTCTAGGATTTGTTTAGATGGAACCTAACATGGGCTTGGAACCATACTTTGGAGGACGTGCTGGAGATTACCACCAGGATGGGATCCCATTAGTGACTCCAGTGTATGACATAAATACACCTGATGATCCTTCTTGCCCCTCTGATTTTACTGAATTGCAACCTGTGCAACATTACAGTGAGTTCAGATACCTCAGTTGAAAGGGAAGAGTAGGTATAGTTTAGCCTACCTATGACTGTCTGCTGATCTGTAAGTTTATATGAAATTGTTCCCTCCTGAAACAGGCATGGAAGGGAATGCAATGACAACTGTTGAAGTGGAGAGCAGAATCACAGACCCAGATGATAGGTCTTATGCCACTGTGACATTGAATTTTGAGTCTCTTGATTGTTTGGATCCTGATGAGCAGGAGCAGTCTTCTACACTGTCAGAATTTGATTTAAATATGTTTGGCAGTGAAGGTTATGGCAGGCCTTGCCCTTCCAGTCCAAGCATTCTCACCAGGACTGACCTCAGGTTCATGGAAGCATACAGAGAAGAATTTTTAGCGAGCCTGTATCAGCATTCAGCTATTCCTCGACCACCAAATGCATTCATGGTTTTTGCTAAAGAGTGGAGGCCTAAACTAGCTCAACAGTTCAATCAGGAATCTAATAAGGACATAAGTGTCCGCCTGGGTCAGGTGTGGAAGGCCCTGGATGCAGAGGAGAAAAGAAAATACTACGCTCTGTCTCATGTGGCTGAAGAAGACCACAAGCAAAAATATCCAGGTGATTTTGCAATTCCAACATTTCATTGGTGACTTTGTATCTGAATGGAGAGATTGATTGGCAATAGCACTCTCATTGTATTTTCAGGATATGTTTACAATCCAAGAGAAGCTCGGCTTAGGAAAGCCCTTCGTGATCTGGGTTTGGAGCCCCAAGGGATTATTAGCCTCCTTGAAGCTAGAGACTCAATCTGGCACTTGGATGAGAATGGTGAAGAAGAGCCATTGACTCCCAAAGCTCGACAGCGTGATGTCATGGATCGTCTACTGGCTTCTGTTGGAGTCCAAATGTCCCCATCCACTGCCAGGGTGAGACATTATTTTCATAGGTCAGTGATTCAGTTTCTTATACACAAGAAGTTTGCCTGCAGAAAACCATCATGAAGGTCTATTAGGGCTGCCAATTCATTAGATTAATAGATTGCATAAAAAATTAGAGTATTTCACTATTTTCCTCTTGAGTCAGAAAATTTTCCATTTGCAGATGCCCTTGCAATAGGTCACTTCCCATGCATGAATAGGTGTCTGACTTGAGTGAAAAACAGTAGCCATGCTTTATCAGAATGTATTTTAATGTAATTTTTAAAGTCTGTTGTGAACATATCAGCCATAGGCTGATATGCTCACAACATGTTTTGAGAAGAGATCTTCTGGACTTTGGATGCTATATGATGATTTTCAGCCTAGGAGCCGCAGTCATCATTCATCTGGTCCTCTGCCCATGCTGATACCTCCCCATGATCCTCAATATTCTTCCCAGTCCTTCATACTTCCACCTCCAACATCCCCTCTGTCATGTATATCCTCAGGTTCCTTCCCATTTCCTGATGTCATTAGATTATGCTGACTGCAGTCAATTTTTAGTGCCTTTGTGCTCCAAGCAGCTTCCAGCTTCCCTGTCGTGCCTCTTGGATATTGTCACCATGTTTCACTATTTTTGTGATGATAAGATTGTAAGCCAATTGACTGCAGTCTGAAGGTGGTGATGATGGATGTAGAACTTTAAATCATAGCAAAATGAGAAATGGCAGAAAGGCTAAAGGTGCTCATTTGAATCGTTTTTAAAATCTTTACCTCTTGTGAGGTGTTCTGATCCCAGCTTTTCCCTAAATTCCCTTTAATTTTAGACTGGAAATAGGAAATGTGACAAAATACCCAGCAGACACTAATGATAGCAAGCATGGTTCAGCTAACATTTTGTACTTATGAAGTGCCATGGCACTTGAGGATTGAGTCATTTATTGCTAGAATTGAGTCAAGCCCAGTTCATCCATTATCTTCTATCTAACTTTTTATAGAGAAATGGCTACTGTGAAAGTAATTGTTGCTTGTGGCTCCCTAAGTTTCCTTAAACAAAGGCAAATTAATGGAAGTTTTTTAAGTGTTTCTTAATTAAAAAGTTAACTAGCTTTCTTATTCTCTCATATGAGTGGATATCATGCTAGTTTGTTAGATTGCATTCAGAGGAATCACAAGTGTAATGAAGATCTTAATTTGTGTCATATTTATATTTTTTTTAGATAATTTTGTATTCTTGTTGATGAAAAAGCCTGTTGTAAATTAAAAAGATGGTCTAAAAGCCAGGAGGTCAATTGGGGATATAAGCAGGTTCTTCTCCTGCTCTTAGCTTCTCCCAGGCTTTTGGTCAGTGGTTGATTCACTCAGCTGTCCAATATGGGATAAATGTGGTCTTGCACCCATGGAGAGGACAGTTCTGAGTAGGCTCAGACAAGGCTGGCCATACACAGCCAGCCTTGTCCCTAGATTTGACACCTGCAGACATCTTGTGACAGTACATGAAGACTTTGCATAAGAAGAAAGTCCCTCTCCTTTTCCCCAACTGAAGGATGCAATCCACTCAGCAGTGCTGTCAATACCCTAAGACAGGGGTATCAAACATATGGCCCACTGAGGTGGTTCATCCAGCCTGTCATCTATTCTTGAAATTTCCACTTGAATTGACTTTTAGCAGAAATTTTGGTGAAAAATTATGGGTGCAGCTTGCAGGCATCTGCGGGGTAAGGAATGCAGCCCTCCAACCAATTTGAGTTTGACACCCCTACCCTAAGAGATGGTCTTGACATCTGTTGTAAACATCATGTCTGAAACAGAGGCCCTTATTGATGGTGGTGGTAGCTGTTTTGAATGAGTGTTGTTGCAAAGCCCCCAATGGCATGACTCATCCCAAACCATGTGAATTTGTCCTCATCGTCTGTGCATGTCTCCCTGAAGTTACAGCTCTTAACATCCATCCATGGATCTAACTGCCATGGCATCCCCAGTAGGGTTCCTGACTTTAAACATCCCTGTATATCAGCGGTTCTCAAACTTTTTATGCTGCACCCCCTTCACTTTTTACACTTCTCCCCCTTTTTGCTGACCTTCGCTTGGTTTCGCACCCCCCTAGTGACCCTTGCTTGATGTCACACCTCCTTTCTCTCTGAGAGGCATACAAGTGCACGGACACTACATTCATCGAGCATTCAAATTACAGCCCACAGGGATGCACGATTCATTTGTCATCTTCATTTGAATCGTAGGAAATCGCTGATGGAAATGTACACCCCTTGAGAAAAGGAATCGAATCTGCCTGGAATTGCTTTCATTTAGTCTTGTACTCCAGGAGAAAGACAAAGACCTGAAGGAATGTGACCTTTTTCTAGTAAAATTATAGATATACAAATAAAAATATTCCATAATTTTTTAAATTGATGATTGTAGTGGATAAAAAAAAACTCACATGACTTGTCATACTCCCCTTGGGACCCCCTCGGGCCCCCCAGTTTGAGAACCCCTGCTGTATATGCTCTTGGTGATCAGTATTACTTGAATCAATCCTATACTCCCATCATAGTTGCTGGCTTATGGTCATTGATCTCTTCACTATCATGACTTTACATGACTGAAAATGTCATTTTTTTATCTTTCAGTTATGCTGACTGCTGCTCCAGGTGTTGACTCCACAGTAACCACTACAGCAGATACTTTCTGTATGGATACTACTCAACCAGAGCTTATAAATGCTCCACAGCTCATTTTGTATCAGTATCCCACTGCTGACTCAAGCCCCTTTGAAGCATCAAGTCTGCAGAAACAGCTTAGCCAGGGTTGCCACTCCTTCAGGCTTCCAAAAAATGAGTTGTTCCAGCCAGTGTTCACTGTAAAGACAGTGGAATCGATTGTGAAGTTCCACAGTGAAGCCCTGGACTTCTGTATGTTTGAAGATTTTTCTCAGAATGTTCAGGTTGATTTTCTGTTTTAAATGAAGCAGATGAGTTTGAAGAATATACAGGACTTAGAAACTAGCCAGTTTGAATTTGCTAATCAGTAGCTTCAATCATAGCCTACTGGAACTACTAAAGATGTTGAAACTATATCTAGGGCGGGAGTTCCGTACAGTCATAGATGATGCAGAGGGAAAAGAAGGAGCTGAACAAGAAAAGAAGCAAAATGATGTTGGAATGGAAAAAGCAGGTTTGAAAGGTGAAGAGAAGGAGGAGGAAAAAGATGGATACATCTACCTGAGTGTGGAAGGAGCCTTTGACTTTGATGAGAGTCACATTAATGTGAGCAGCATCCTCTCCAGAACCCATTTATCAACAATAATGGGCTCATGAGCATATTTGATTATTTGTCAAATACTATTTCTCAAATGGGGAGTAGAATTTGCTTGTTGCTTCAAGTATGTGCTACCTCCAGACTATTCCTGTTTCTATTTTAAATTGCTATACAGGAAGGCAAAATACATATTTAAGAAAAAAGTGCCAATTTACATCTTTAGAAATCTCCATCTGATATGTTCCAAACTTGGTGTTTATCTGCATGTGACATCACAAATAAAAACTAAAGATTTCAGCTGAGATTAAACTGAGATTAATAGGTTTCACCCAATGCTTTAAATGCAAACATTTTTTTTAAGTTGAGATGCTGAAAGTTGCAGTGACAAAGCAATCTCCATGCTGCTTCCTGCCAGGTATGCCATGAAGTGCAAAATTAGACCAAACTGTAGATTTTAACACGTTGGCGACAATGCGTCCTGATGCCAGGATGCAGATTTTTTTTCAATGAATACCCTCTGGAACTGTTGAGAACGTTCCAGAAGATTATGATTTCGTAATTACTGATAAAAATTCCAAAAAATTCAACATTTTAAAAAAACTCGGCAAAAAAAATGTTTTCTGGGACCATGCGTCCTGATGGCAGGACGCATTTTTTGACAAAAAAATGCGCGTGGTCCCACGCAGCGGACAAGCAAAAATAGGCTGGTCGTCAACGTGTTAAGATGGGTAAGGCTATTTTCAGGTCTCCAGCAATTGGAAGAGAAGCAAAGAAAACAGGTTATGGTGTATTGATGGTGCTTCAATGACTGTGATTCCGGATGGTATTACATTAACCCCTTCATCAGGGAGGTTATTGCTACATACCAGATAGATTTTTTTTTTTCTGGAATTTTTATTCTGGCTCATTAGTGTAATATTTCTAAATATGCCGGGAATGCATATGCCTTTTGGCATCCACTCAGGATTTTGTAAGTAAAATGCAGTGATGACTAAAGGCGGAGAGCATGGTACTAGAGTGGAAAATTCAACGCCAAAAGGTGGTCACCCCAGTTAAACTGACATCTGAATGTAACTGTTACTTTACATGAAACTTAGAGCACTAAAGAAGATAATGTGATTTTGTGGGAGTGAGGTAATTCTATGCAAAGATGGATTTATTTTGTGAATACTATTTCTGTTATATATTATAAGTGAATTTTAAGATTTTTCAGTTTTTGTTTAACACATTGGCTGACAAGACAGCTATAGCCATCATCCTTGTTGGTCTTCTGTGGGACAAGACAACAGTAGTTTTCCATGTACCTCATAGTACTATATGAGAGGTGAACACTTGTGGGACATATGTTGACTTGAAATGTTATCATTGTTGAGCCCACTTTAAATACAGTAGTGTGTTTTTGGGATCTCAAGCCAAAATCCAGATGTCTGCCAATTTTTTTAATAGTTTTTTCTTCATTATTTGTATTTATTGCTAACTAGTCTAGGTGGACTCTTTCTCCCATCTCTGTCTATCTTATCCTTTTTGCATGCTTCCTGCTATTTTGATTTCACTTTTCAACATGTAGCTTTTAGGTCGAGGTATTCAAGCTTTGATTCAAATCCAATATATTAAATAGACACTTCAAGAAATTTGACCTCAAGAGGAAATGGTTGAGCCTGGAAACGTGGTGTGGTTCATTTCTTTATCTATAGTCTTGTTTCAACTCTTTGTATGTGGCTTCCATGTTGCTGAAGGTATGTAATAATTTTTGGTCATAGATAGAAAAGTCATGACTTTGCCTAAGAAGCAGAGAGGTGAACTAATAAAGATTTTCTACACCAACAAGTGTAATGCTGTTGTTGCCTTACAAAAATACCGCACAGCATACTACCCGCATTTGGGGCTCTGCTCAAGACAAGCTCTAATGAATTTAGTCAATAAGTTTGAGGAGACAAACAAGCTGTGTTTGCAATAAGCTGCATGGAGGCAGGCTGTGAACCCCTGTAGATGTTGTCACTGAAATCAGAGGTGCAATTGACAAAGAGCCTACCACAAGTGCACATGGAACGAATAAATGTTTGGACACATTCATGGACACATTTCAGCTCATGCAGAAACATTTGTAGAATGTGCCTTAGAAGCTTGTGCATGGTTGAATGGGGGAAGATCCAGAAGACAGGCAACGGCACGACTGCTGCTTGTTCCATGTGCACTTGTGGTAGTCTTTTCATCAATCGCACCTCTGATTTCAGCAACAACTACAAGGGTTCACAGCCTGCCTCCATGCAGCTTGTTGCAACCATAGCTCGTTTGTCTCCTCGAACTTATTGACCAAAAATTCATCAGAAGCTTGTCTTGAGCAGGGCCCCAAACGCGGGTTGTGTGCTGTGCAGTATTTTCGTATGGCAACAACAGCATTACACTTGTTGGTGTAGAAAATCTTTATTAGTTCGCCTCTCTGCTTCTTAGACAAAGTCATGACTTTTCTATCTATGGCCAAAAATGATTACATACTTTCAGCAGCGGTTCAATACTGCCAAGAGTGCAAATATGGGGGAAAAATAAAATTAAAAAAATGTTTGCAAAAGTCTCAAATAAAATCCTATGACCCCCTGAGTATCCCCCTAAAATTTCACTGTCCTATGCCTTTCCATTCCAGAGGTATCTAACTTCAAAAGTGTAAGTTTTTTTATGGACACCCTGTATATTCACTTGGTTCCATAGATGTCCCCTAGCAATCAGAAGTTGCCTCTATGTATTTGTGAAGTTTCTACTAGACTCTTTTTTTTTTTTTTAGACAGGATGATGTGATAACTATGATTTGGTACCTTGATGTGTTATTTGAAGAAGTCTGATGTTGCCTATATTAATTCATGAGCCATTCTGTGTTCCACATGGGAACTACAATTTTTCAAATGAAAAGTGTACATGTACTCCTTGACCTTGGACTCAACCATCTCCTGTTTCAGGATTCACAGCATACATGTGCTGAAGACTACTGTCATTATTAGAATATGAATACTTCTCAAATCTCCCCTCTATTTTATCCTATCTAAGCTTGATAATGAATTTGTCATTCATTATCCATGGCTGCAAGGTACCAAAACACTGAGACTGAAGGTTGATAAAACAGCATTTTTGTCCCAATGAGAATGACAGACATAACAGAATTGTGGCTTTGTTGACAGCAGTGTGTCAGATGTGTCCTTAGCTTTCTCTTTTTTCTTCATGCTTTCCTGTTGGGGAGAAGCCTGCTTCTGTAATAGGTTCAATGTGACTGATTGGTGCATGGCATTAGACAGTCAAGTACAGCATGCAACAAAAGACACTCTGTCACTGGTTTTTAGTTTATATCTTGCTAATGAGACCCATATAATGAATTGAATCACACCACTATTCCAGCCTTGCCCCAACCACTATAGAACAGAAATGCTTTTTGATGCAGTGCCTGCATCATCATTTATTGAAAAACTCATGTTTCAGGCTGAAGGGATGGAAGCTGAAGGATGATGACAAGATAGTGCCACTTTGAATACAGCAACAAATCTGTAAGCGCACTCATGCTTGTGTGGATACCATCTTTGCTTGGTTCCTTTAAAAAATTTTTGTTCCAGATTGCAGTTCTATTATGGAAGCAATGGCCACCATTCAGTGAAGGTTTGAGAGTGGATCCTTGTACCTGGAACTCCAGATTATTCCCTCTGTCTCAAAAGCTATTGGTCACACAGTGGCCTGATGATGAAATTGCCTTTGTTGAGTAGTCTGCAGAAGTACTTAATATCTCTCTATGCTTCTCCCTCTTCATCCTGTTTTTTCCTATCAGCTTTATGAGAAACTCATTGTAATTACTGTTCTGCTTTCTTGCTTTGCCTTTAAACATGGAGCCTTATGATGACGTGCTTGTGCAATACAAAGTGCTGTATTTGGTACTCCCATGTTCTTCCTCCTTCCTTGTCCTTTTGTTTTTATTTTTCAACTCAACTGGAGAAATTAAGTGGAATATCATTCCTGTCTTGCTTCCATTCCCTGTATTCAGACCTTTACGCTACTTATTTTGTATCTCAGGATTAATTTCACCTTGTTTGAACTGCAGCTAGTCTGAATCTTTATCACTTTATCATCTTGTAGAAGTTAATAACCCATGGTCATAAGTGACATCCCTACATACAGTTTTACTGTTCTGCTCAAATTCTGTTCTGTTGTTCACAGTATGGATCATATAGAACATATTCAATATATATTTTATTCCACATTTTTTATGATTGGAATGCATAATTCCTAATGCATTTGTGATATTCCACAGAATTTGGCAGATCTGCTGTATGAATTGAAACATCTTTTGCTCATGGTAGAAGATTCCTAGTCTTCCATTCCAGTCTGAAACAAATTGAGTAGGGGAAAAGCAACATAAAAAACCTATTTTCGTTATTCAAATAATGTATTCAAGATCCTATGCTAAATGCAGTGTGCACTAAGATACCCCTCGTAGGTTTGTCATAAGTAGATAAGACGCCCACAAAAATATTGTTATGCCATCCCAGGATTTTAGGGGATAGCTCTGGCTATCCCCTAAAATCATGGGAAATTCCTGTCCAGACTGGAACGAAAGGACGGCATCATCGGCAAAGAGAAGTATCTTTACCTCGGCGAGACGATATTAAACCCTGTCAATCTACGCCGCATCAACAAATTTTATGTTCAAGAGGAACGGGAAAGGAGAGAGAATGCAACCCTGGCAGTCTGTCATGGATCATCTGAATTTCAGACTATCCGAAAAATTGTCAATCAATACTATGTACATTTTTCCTAGATTTCACTCGGGCATACAGTCAAGAAACAAGGGTGCAATTACGCTTACGTCGTTAGCAGTGTTTTTGCCACATAGAGAGGACAATTTTCAAACGTCCCTATTGTGGGACACTAGTATTTAATGGGTTAAGATAACTACATACTATGTTGTTCTGATCTTTACCCCTCGCCTCCCTTTCCATGCGTTCAATTTTCATTATTATTGGCATTTAAATTGGTCTGTTTTGGCGCTAGTTAAATACTACCTCGAAGAGACACGCACTTAGCTGGGGTGCATTTTTTCGGCATTCTGGTTGTTGATGGTCTACATTAAAGTTTCTACGGTCATTGGGGGGTCTACACGCCAAAACGTTCAGAAAATTCAAGTCCGAAGGTTCTCTAATAATGTTATAATTTATTTTGGAGATCTGACTTGAAAAATAACCTCTTTCAACCTCTTCCTTGGCGACACCACACCCCCCTGATGATTCCAGGAAAATGATTAATTCCACCTACTCCAGGGAAGGTGCATTTTAATCTCTTAAACCTCAGTGTCAGAGATAGAGATGTCATCAGGGAAATGACTTGAAAAAAATTAAAGTTTGAGAACTCGGACGTATTCTCCTTTCTCATGAAGAAGATTACGTCATGATCAGGAAACTTTTCTCCCAATCATTCAGAATGAGGTTGTATCAGGAACATTGAATGTGTCTGATTAGTGGGGTGAGTACGCCCACTTGATCGTGGTAAGTGTTAAAAATGAGGAAATGGCATAGCACCAACCCAGACATGCCTTCACGGCATCTGAAGGGAATTTGGTGGTGCTCAATGAACCAAGATGCCAATACTCTCTTAAGTTTATTGAGGGACGTTCGACGAGTGCTTAACTGAGGTCTGGATTTGTGTCACAGTACTTTGAAGGATTATGCAAATGTGTCGTGTGTAGACCACCAAGAACCAAACACCAATAAATATAGTATAGTGTGTAGATCACCGGCCTTATGTTGACCACCAACGACCAGAATGCCTTTTTCTCTATGACCTTTGTTACAACCGAGCAGGGGAACCTTAAACTGTCTTGCGTTTATATTTATAGACAGGAAGAGATCGCGTGAGCAGATAGACACGCATTGGCAGTGAGAGAAGCGTGATGTGTGTGTTCTGCCACTCTTCATGCTGTTAACACTTAAGAGCCTTATATCCGTCATTAGACGGCGGGCGCATCCAAAACACAAGGCCGAAGGTGTTAATCATGCGATAGAAGTAGAATCGAGTGAGAACACATGCAGTTAAACCTAGATAGCCCACGTACAGGGTGGCAAAAATACAGGGTGTTCCGAAAGATTTTGACCCACCCAGACAAGATGTGGCTAAATGCTATGCTAGCTACAGTGAAAACATTCTGCTCATCTACACAGGCTACATGAAGATCCGGGCAATCTGCTCAGACCAAGAAAAGGCTGTGCTGATGCAGGACGGAGGCCCATGCCTCGGAGGCTTGCTTCACATTCCGCGCCATTCAAGAGAATATGGTACATGTCTAGTAGAAGTTACTAAGAAACTGTCCGGACCTCATCATCCGGAACACCTGTGGCACAGGTTCCAGTAGAGTGCTATGCATCACCCCATAAATCAGGCGTCAGTCATTGCCGGAGTTCTAAGTGGAGTAAGAAACGAACGTGATGAGCGTCATCTGTCGGTTAGTTGAGAGATTCGAGACGCTGATCCGAGTTTTCTTTGAAGTCCGCGGAAATCATATCAGGTATTAATGGTATTAATGTAGGAGATGGTACTTTGGGCAATCTTGGCCACGAGGAATGCAATTAAATCAATATATTCCCGTCAATCTCGTCTCCATCTTCATTTTAGTGGGTCAGAAACTTTCGGAACACCCTGTACATGTACTCCCCTTAGCCAGCAGAGATGTGGCGAACCCTACACAATCAGATTCGATTGATTTTGTAATTTGGTTGCTTCTAAGCCAAATGATCGAGAGAGAAATGTGTCCGTTGACCGCATCAGTTTTCGGGATGTTTGCGATGCGGAGGTGACCTAACAGCATCCCGAAATTCCAATGGGCCAGCCACATATTTGCTGAAGGAACATAAGTTGAGGCTACTAAGTTATTCTTTCGAAGTTGATTTAAAATTAAAATTCCTCCAAATTTTGTGGTCTACAAATTTTACTGCAAGGAATTTTAGTTGCGAGAGGTTGACGAATTGACGACCAGCTCGGTGCGCCTACCTAAAAGGCGATGGAAAGAACTCCCGACAAATGCATGGAGACGGGAAGGAGACATTATACGAGCTATGTATGATTAGAGTCTTATGAATATTCAACTGAGTCAGGCTGGACTTTAAAATGGAACAAGCTAACGACTGAATGGCGAAGACGTTCATGTTTTCGAATCTATCACCGTTTCTTTCTCTCTCTCCCCCTCTTCTGTCTGTTAATCTTAAATCTATTATGAACAATGTATTCTTTCGAACAAAATTTGAAAGGAAAACAAGCAGAGACTCCCCCCGTGAGTGAAAACGCAGCGTTATTCCACTTGGTATCTGATCGCATAAAAATGGCCCTTATAGCTTGATCAATGCAGCGCTGGGCTTTCTTATCGCCCGATCCCTCTATCGACGTAACAGCAGCCATTCCATCACGTAATTACGTGCTGAAGTGTGAATGGAATGTGGTCAAGTGGCAATCGAGTATATTTTCAGCAGTGAAATAACGATCTCCTAAATACTGGCGTCTCCGACGTGAATTATTTTCGTTTGAACAGTGGGAGTTTAGGTGACAAGTGCCTGGGGAAAGCCCGTGATGGGATACAAGTTCGTTGCGAAATGTTGCATTCAAATTAGGAATTTGAAAACTGATTATGGTGCAGTGTACTCGCCACGAAAGGATAAAAAACGGGGCTACTCAACTTGATTAGGTCACATTCTCGATGACACATTGCACCGTGGGCCATATTGTCATCACGGGGCGGGGGGAGGGGGAATGGGGGAAGGGGAGAGGGGAGGGAAGGGGTAAGCGGGAGAAAGGTACCTCAAGTGGTTAAAATACACATGATAATCTGGTGTCAGATCCATTCCTCGCCAGTCAAGTCACGACGGTCGGTTCCCCGCAGTCAATTCTCCAACAGCAATCCACAGTAAGTTAGCAGGCAATAATAGGGCAAAAAATCCAGTATCTCAGATTTCTCCCAATTTTTTTTCCCCACAAACATAGGAACCCAGGCTCATGGATATTTAAAAATATTTTGTAAATGGGGCGAACAAAAATACCATTTTTGATACTGTCAAATTGACTACATTGAAAATTTCCTCAATATTGTAAAAAATCTGACCGATTTTTGAAAAAAATGGTGAACCATGAAAGACTGCGTTAATCTCGATTTGGCTTATACCCTTGAGTAAGGTAATGTCCTGGCAAAAATGATGCATCATTTGCAGCTGGTGATCTCATCCTCTGTAAGTCACAGGGGGATAATTCCAGGGATGACTGAAAATTTCGCACTTTTCTGACTTTGCAGGGCTGTATCTTTCTTTGGCATTAAACGGCATTATTCTGCTTCTTCCCAGAAGTTGGTACATGTATTAGGATAGCGGTTCTCAAACTTTTTATGCTGCGCCCCCCCTAGTGACCCTCGCTCGGTGTCGCGCCCCCCCTAGCGACCCTGGTTCGGCGCCGCGCCTCCTTTCTCTCTGAGAGGCGTACGAGTGCACGGACACTACATTCATCGAGCATTCAAGTTACAGCCCACAGGAACGCACGATTCATTGGTCATCTTCATTCGAATCGTAGGAAATCGCCGACGGAAATGTACACCCCGTGAAAAAAGGAATCGAATCTGCCTGGAATTGCTTTCATTTAGTCTTGTACTCCAGGAGAAAGACCAGAAAGACCTGAAGGAATGTGACCTTTTTCTAGTAAAAATAATAGATAGACGAATAAAAATATTCCATAATTGTTTAAATTGATGATTGTAGTGGATAAAAAAACTCACATGACTTGTCGCGCCCCCTTGGGACCCCCTCGCGCCCCCCAGTTTGAGAACCCCTGTATTAGGAATAAAACCGTGGGGAGTTTATTTTCAATAAGTTGTAGCAACACGAATGACAAGAGATTTTCATGTGTTTCATAAATGGCTACTTCTTGCATTACGAACAAAGTAGCGCATGAGATCTACTTGGCTGCAGGAAAGGGTAAATCTGTGGAATTGCGAGATTAATTTTGCAAAGATTTGGGGTTCAAGTCAGTGAAACATCGTATACTTCCTTGAAAGATGCTGTGCGGAGACGTCTTGATAGAAGATTTCTTCCTGCGCTATTATTGCCTGACCCCACCGCACAGCCCACTGTGCAATCGATGAAAGTTGAGTCGGTGAGTCTGGGAAAGTCCCCGACGTGTCGGTTTTTCGATCCACGAATTCTTCGCTGGTGCAGTAGTACGGCGGTACGTGTACAGTTCCATTGGCGATCACGAACGAGATTTTTTTTACGGGATGGTTGAAATTCTCCCGGGTCACGAATGATGCGGCATGAGAGAGACATAATTTTTTCGATTCGAGACGATTCGTTGTCAAGTTAGAGCATTCTTCAAGACTGTCACGTCGACAGAAGAAAAGCACAAATGGTCGCAGGATGATCCTCTCAGCAACGACTGATGACTGATGAGTTGGCAAATCGTCCATCGAGATCCAAAACGGGATTTGATCCTGAAAAGCAATGAAGCTCAGAAAGAAGGTCGTCACGTGGGTTAAATAATGATGGGTGAACGTGAGAACATGAAGATTATTAAAAGTAAGAAGGGAGAGGATCTTTTCATTTGGGAGTAGATAGGGTTCGGTCATGAAACTGTCTCTAGCCGACAAAGCGTTATGTAAGAAGAAAAATACTTGAGTTAGGAATTAGTCGGAATGGTGTCCTTGTGCAGTCCTACGCAGAAATCAATTCCTTGATTGGCGATCGACGGAATGGCTAGTGAATGTGCTTGATAGATGCGATAGAAGACGGGGCCTCAAGTCATACCAATTCTTAAAAAAAGAAAAGAAACACCTATGTTTGAACTACCTCGTACATTGATTTTTTTTTCAGTCCCCTTCCCTATTTCTCGATCCTTCCCAGATTCCGATCGAGTCCCGAGAAAAAATTTATGCGAGAAGTGAATTTATTTATGCTTATGCTTCAGGATTTATACAATTGCACAAGTGACAAGTCAGGGAATTTTCCTGGAGGGAAACTGGCTCATTGGAATTGAGTCGACCTGCTGGGACGACCGGGAACCCTCATCGTACAAAATTTTAATTTTATTTTCAGGAAAGTACATATCGACTACTGACGGACTACCCACAGACTTCTCGCGAGCCACGTGCAGAATAGCCCTGACCTACGGCATCAAGACACCGAATGCTTCATTGAGCAATCAAAACCACGGCGTAGCACGCGACCATCATCGACAGAGGAGAGGGGAGGGTGACTGAATTTGGGCACCTCCTTTCAGGGCATATTTGATGAATCGGTGGCACTTAAAACGGAACATGAAGGATCCGGCCATCGTATATGAACATCTTATAATGTAGAGAGGCAGTTTTCAAAGCAATATGGCTCGTTAATAAAAAACAATAATAAAGAATATTTACTTTTTAATAAATTATATATATAATATGGGTTTTCACCTCAACATCCATTAATTGGCAATTCCAGTCTTGAATGATTCGGAGTTCATGATTCGGTAATAAATGAGAGAGACGTGCATATAGTACATATGTTTTTACCCTGTGAATTGAGATCCCTCAAATGATTTCAACATCAAAGGGATCCAAAATACTTCTTTCTTTTCTTTCTGGGTATACACTTACCCCACTTTACTATAATGGTTTACCTTTTCTAAGAATAGCAACGCAAGAAGCTTTCGTGGTGATCACATTTTCCAATTTCCGAAGTGAGATTCAGATTTCTGTAGATCTAGCATCGCATGGACATTCTCCTCCTCACCTTTCGTTTGTAGGCAGGAGCGCTGTTTCAACTCAAGTAGGTTCTCCATGTAACTTCCATTTCCACTTCGAGTTCCATTTCTGCAAATAGGGTGGCAACGGTTCGAAATGGTGTCATCGTGCTATACGTCATATGTGCTAAAACAACGATGAGGATCACCAGCAAGTCGATTGAATTTTTTTTTACTTGCTCCACCTATCGATTCGTGGAAACGATTTTACGTGGCTAATATAAACGCGTGAATACACGCAGCTTCACGGTCTGGCGTCCGTGTAGCCGCGTTGCATTCACTTCTCTGGCGTAATTAAATAGAACTGTACGCTATTGTGAAAGAAATCAATCGGCACGTTGTGTACCTGCTAATAGCCTCAAATACACAACAGACATATACTACGAGCAGACTAGCAAGAACTACTTGGAAACTGAGCAGCCTATTGCTGTGACGCCACTGTTCGTGGAGGCTCCTTTCGTTTGATTGGTCAGTGCTCTTGACGACTGCTATGGCGGCCCGCTCAGGGTCAGTTAGAGCGCAACGTCCGAAGTCCCTCAGTGGACCCAGAGATTCTTTTGTTTTATTTTATTTTATTTTTTTTTTAAATAGACCATGAGGTATAGGCGGTCCCCTGAATTTAGTTAAACACACAGGGGCTGTTTCTGTTGGAAAGTGACCATGCTACCACAGCTCATCTCGAAACTGGGTGAGTGCAGCCTATGTCGGGGACATAACCTATGATAAGTATTCATGTTGTGTTGCTGTCGACTCTCATTAATCTGGACTTTGTAGACCGGCGACTTTGTCCTGATTATCAAAAACCTGACAGTGACGACAAATTTTCCATTTTTTTTCAAAATGAAAAAAATGAAACTTCTATCTGTATAATTCCATCTCTTCTGCTAACGTTAGAAAATTTGGGTTATTAAGGAGAATGGCTTTTGTGGCCAGAAAATTACAAGTAATTTAACTGTTTGTCATCACGGTAATACTTTTTACACATGGTTGATAAAACTTGCTAATTTGGCCACATTTAGAGGTACTGCTGTGTATGCACTAGGCTACTGCATATGGGTTTTGATACAGATAACTTTAATAATAGAAAATCAAACATCACGAGCCATTTTTCAATTACTACCCTATTAAGTAATGTTAAAAGAAAGGCTTTACTTATATTTTTCTCCTTCAGGACATCCTCTTGAAGAAGTTCGAGGAAGAGCTCTTGATGCCTTATCAGGGAAATTGGACTTGAAGATATTCCAAGCAGATGAATTGTGTGACTCTCAGGATCTCTTCATGAAGTTATTGTCTTGGTTGAAGCAATCCAAAGGAGGGAGAAATTGTGATATTTTGAATTTCATAATAAAGCTGCTCAAGGTCAGTCATTTAGCCTTGGATCCATCAATAGCAAAATAATACAACCAGAATGTCAAATGCAGAAATTCAAAAACTATTAATTCTATTCCTAAAGCATGCAGGTGATAAAGGTGCAAACCAGGTGAAGAAATATGGGGGAGAGGAGATATGTGAAGAGCTTCTCCAGGTGGCAATTGGCAATGAGAAATCTCTCTTAGAGGAAATCATAACTCTTCTAGCTCCTGGGCATAAAGCTGAGCAACCCAGTAGGAGTTTGAGTATGTTTCCTGTCTTTTGCATCTGTGGCACCCCAGCATGCTACACATCCTATCTTCGCAACCAGTTAGGAGGCCCAGGGATTTATGCTCTGGATGACCTCTAGCTGCTTCTTCTGTTACTGAATTTCTGGATTGCTCCTCCACACCTTTAACCCTTTAATTGCTATTAACAAATTAATGCATCAGCAAAAGGAATGCCTTCACTATTTATGTGCATATGCATTTTAAATTTCCTGCTGTTACTATTGCCCTAAGGTACATGTGATCAATATGGGACTTGAAATGAGCTCTACTGTAATCTATTGAGAATTTCAGGGTACTTTGTATAGCCTGCATAAAAAACTACACAGGTGGTCAAACTGCCAGAACTCAGCACTTAAAGGGTTGATGGATGATGGAATGTAAAAATGGACATTACCATGATTGAAATATAGATGGCATGATGCTGTAACAGGAAGCAGTGGTCATGTCAGTCACAGCAACAGCTGTACTCTGAGCAATAGGCATTTATGAACTATGATTTTAAATAATGCTCACTAGGTGTTATGACTGTCAGGTCACATTCCCTATGAAGGTTTGCAACTGCTTTCTGTAAACTATTGTGGGAAACACTCAATATAAATTGACAGCTGTATAATAAAGAAGCAAGCAAGCCTGGTAATAGTGTATATAAGCACATTTCTCAAAGTTTTCATGCGCAAAACTTCTAACATCGTTATCACTCTATGGTTGTGCTGATACTATCTTAAGAATCATATCAAGCTTGAAATGAGTGGATTCAGCTCTTGAATTAATTGAAGAATTGAAATGCAGTAATACTGAATCTTGGTTGATGAACCATATTACAAATCAATATTTAAGAAAGTTATACCAATATTGAAAAGAGGTTTAATTCACATAATTTTTTCTATTTTTCCCTATTTGAAATCAAACAACAAATTTAAAGGACTCTGTGATCTGATGAAGGCCTATGGGTACTCCTTATCCTGCAAAACCTGTAGCTTAATATTTGGTTTATGAAATGCCTCAAAATGAGGTAAGACCATAGCATGAAAATACAAACCTTGGAGCATTAGATCTATTATTGAAACTGGGGACTGTGTCAGTTGTCTTTTAGACTTAATCAATTTGATCATGAAAAGATTGCCACTAATTTTTTCAATAAGGAAATGCTAACTTTTTTCACCCTCACACTGTCTGGATTTGACATTGAAATAAATACCCTAAGTAGAATGGGCCTGCACATTAAAAAGAACAGCACTACTTAAGTATTGAATTCATTATTAAGTGTAGTGCTTCAACTTTAAGTTGTACTACTCCTTGTTTCATATTTGGTCTAGTATTTCTCTTTCCCCTCAGATCATTCCATATCAAAAGCATCAAAACTTGATAAAATTGTGCCTGACGTAAATAATTGTGTAGAATCATCGTATTATGGATCCACCTTGATAATTCAAAATCACAAGCAAGAAAATTCTTGCTCCCCATTGTTTAAAACCTGCTCTCCAGAAGTTTAGTCAACCCCATGCATTTAATTACCCAACAGTCACATGAACATGATTTCAGCATAAAATTTATTCATCTTGAAAATACATCCAAATATGTAATGTCTATTTATTTATGCTCAATTTTGATATTTTTATTGTTACTGATATTCAAAGTTTACACAATTTTTTAGTTTTGTGACCCTAACATTTTCACTAAACTTGGCAACAACAGCCGAGTAAAGGTATTTGTTAATCTGTGTAAGACCTTTAAGTGTTCTTAATTGCAAATAGCTCTACTGCATCCCACATAATTTTTTAGAATTCAAAGTTTTAGAAATTGACTTTTTTATTTTTTATTTTAGTAACCTTGTATTGCCAATGTGATACATCTATGATACTCTAACCTATATATATTTGGAAATTGCTGAATGTGCTCATATTAATGCTGTTGATTTTAAATTGGTTCCTTGTATTGTCTTTGACTATCAGTCTCAAGGGTCTTGAGACTGATCTTAGTCTTGTTAAGTTCTATTTTAACAAACTAGTACCATCTACTTCCATGGCCCCCAATCCTCCATATTGGATATGAACAGGTTTTGTATTGTGTTGACCCGATATATTTGATTTCTTTGATGTCATTCAATAACTGATAATGGATACAATAAGATTGCATCCATAATCAACAAGATTGGGATAGGCCAGAGGCCTATCCCAATTTTGGATCCCTGCAAAATTGACTTTCAGAGTTTTTCTGGGGACCTTGCTTTGCCTTCACTCTAGATTCAATTTAATATTTAATCTACCTTGAATCCCAAATATCTAAGTAATCCCCAGTAACCACTTAAAGCAGGGGTATCCAAAGTTTCAGAATGCTGGGTCAGTTTGGAAGTAGCATGCATATTCTGGGCCATAAGAGATAACAATAAAATTTTTATGCATGAGAGATGTGATAAAATGACACGTGAAGTACAATCCTACATGCATTTTACTTACTTTAATGCAAAACATGTGATGTGACAGATCTGACCTGTGGGCTGTATTTTGGACACCTCTTAACTTAGGCCCATTTTTATCTAGATTTGCCAGTTTGTAAGCTTATTCTAGGAGGAACCTAGGTTCATTCTTCCCTTCTGTGGTGGTTCAAATGTTTTTTTTTCAGGTATATATGAATCACATATGTGATATCTTTCAGGTTCTCCAGCAGAGGATGGAGAAGGAACTCCAATACCAGGCATTTACTTTTCTCAACAGTGAGTAAATTGATCCATTATCATTCAATTATAAGCCTTAGGAGGCATTATCCCCACATCAAGAACCAACCATGCACTTACTTTGTCTACCTTGCTAACAAAGAATTTTCTCCCTTAAAAATTCTATGCAACCATATGAATGCCTTCTTATAGTGCCAGGAGATTGGCATCTTAGATGAGGTAGTAGTCTTTGTCTTGGCTAATGAAGAAAATTAAATTACATAGGAGGAGTGAATCAAGAATGGAAGGAAGTCAAGAAACTGAAAGATCTGAAGAGGATTTTCAGAGAGCTGATGAGGATGCTCTGAGAAAAGGCTGGACTTTTCCTTGGGTTCATCTGACACATTCTGATTTGAATGTTTTGATGTCTACACACGAGTCACTGAAGGATCTTACTCATGCAGTTGAATCCTGCTATTTCTTGGCTGATGTTGTGTGCCATGACTTCCCTCCTGAAGTTTTCATTCAGCGACCAGAAGTTATCAAGGTATCTGTGTGTGTGTGTGTATATGTGTGTGCCACTTACACTTGGGATGCCATCTGTATAAGACTGCTTTCATTCTTCCAGGCCTTACTTCTGTTGATTTCAACACCTGTTCTGGAAGGGAGAAAGTTATCTGTGCTGGCAAGTTTGCATTGCCTGACAAGACTCACTAATTCTCTACTGGAGAGGCTTGCATGGCATTCAGATCCCATCTGCATTGGACACAAAAAAGAGGTGAAACTTTAAAGAAAATCTTAAAAAAAATTTTAAATTCTTATGCTATGCTTCTCATGCTTGCAAACTATGCTATTTTTCCCTTACCTTTATTCTTTATCATATTCTTAGAAGTATTCTATCATATTCCAAATGATTAACTGATTCTCTTACCAATGCTTCATAATAAATGACTAAAGCCATTTTATGGGGCATATATGTTTGCATTAAGTTTTCCTGGTTCCTTCTTGGAATTGGCCAGCAAATTGGAAACAACAGTTAATGCATACATAAGTGATGATCCTCATGTTGGGCTACAACAAAAAGAAAGAAGTGGGGTGTCCTGAAAACAGAGAGGGATAATATTGTTTATTTTGAAGTTTTTCATGAAATTCATAAAGAAATTTTAGGCCCAAATGCCCAAACTCATTTAGGGGAAATAAAGGCCCCTTTTGAGAGTTCTTTTTCTCCCATAGGAGTTCATGTGTTCTTAAAGGACAATTAACTAAAGGAGGTTTCAGCATTCAGGCCTTAGGCTTTAAACTATTTAAAAGCATTTTTGGGACAAAATTAGGTGCAGGCACATGGAAAAACTGAGTAAAGAAGTGTACCTGTTGCTTAAGCAAGTCCATTTGATTTCTAAGCCAACAAAATTCACTCCAGTGCAGTACTAGGTCACAAGAGAATTGGTGTGGTTCGTGACTGCATTCATAAAGGGAACAAAGGCTTAAGTATTGTTTTCAGTTAGCTGCTACATCCTCTACCCAGGTATTTCTTTTCAGATTTTACTCCCTTCCCTCATAAGTAATGACTGGAGAGATGAGTGGAGATTATTTATTTCAGTGAGCAGAGAGTGATGAAAAGAAAAGAGCATATAATAGAGGACATTCATGATATCCATTTGACTGCACTCTTTTCTGATTTCAAAATGGACATCAGTGGGATGAGAGAAAGATTGGTTTGCACAAACTCTGTTCAACATAAACTGTTCTGACTTCATCTATGGGATTCCATAAGAACTTGTTTAACTGAATGAAAATGATTCCTGTAGGACCCATTAAGAAATCAGATCAGGCTCTGTCCAAGTAGCAGGTCCTTCCAGTGAGGCATTTGAACATGGCATTATGGAGGGAAGAATGACTCATGTACTGCTATTTGAGTTTGAAAGCTTAATAAAACAAGTCTTCTCATACCTTGGGTTGAGTTTAAACTAGCAGCTGGAACAAAATGCAATAAGAAGGAAATGGAAAAGGTAATACTAATGTCTAATTTTAAATTACTCCATTCCTTTAGAGTCAGGGAATCCTGCTAGAGATGTTAAATTTCAGTGTAGCAATTATTTGTACTTTTAAAGCCCTAGCACCACTGAGAAGATGAATAAGTGAAAATGGATTTTATCATTGATTGGAAATGTGCATGATCAGGAATGTCAATTTGGGGCTGAACATTTCAGGCATGGTGCTCCTTAAGCCTGTCTAGTTCAGGAGGATCCATGGTCTTTGATGATGCCTCCTCACCAAGTCCTGGAGGAAATGGTTCGAAAGTAAGAATCTTTATTTATACTTTTTCATGTTTTTTGCTTAAAATATCAGCTTTGATGCTTGCATTCATGTTATTATTATGTTTTTCTCACAGGATGTCTCTAGAGACATTGAAGACTTGCTATCACAAGCCCTTCAATGGAATCTTGGGCAGTATTGCACAAATGTGTTGGTGGCTGTGTTGGCCTTAGTGGAGGAAGCAAGTTGGGATATCTTAGCCCAATGCCTTAGACTCACAGGATCACTTCTTCGACTTGCCAATGTTTCACTTCATCCAAGTGTGTGGAGTGATCCTTCACAGACTGGTTTAGAAACACAAGAGAATATCCATACGTCTTTCGCCTTGATCAGTCATTGCATTTCAGAAAAATCAAATGAGGTCCCTCGCATCAAGTACTTGTATAGTGTACTCCTGGGATCCCATCTTCTCAGGATAAGCATTCCAACAGAGAATCCCCAGACAGTCCTACCAAGAACATTGCTGGAAGTGGGTCAGACTGTCCTTTTGGATTCTTTCTTGGAGTTTCAAATCCCCCAGACACTACAGAAATGGAGTGAATGCCTCCAGGGACAGAGCTTCATGGATGAAATTGCCTCCATTCCTAAGAGCATGGAGACTACCACCAGGATCCTCAGATCCTTGAATCGATCTTCAAGTGTTCAGTCTATTCAGGAGGCATTGCCATGTCTTATAGTTCATCGAAGCCCAGCCTTCTTACATCACGCTATAACAGTGTTACATTCCACTGCAGAAAGTGACAGATCTATTGCACGTAGTTGTTTGTTGCAACTATTATCTCATGAGGATGCTGAGATCAAGTCTATGGTGTATGCAGAGGTCACTGCTTTAGTTGATCAGATTTTGACTGTAAAGTCATCATTGTCTGTATCCAAGTCCACTCAGAAATTGAGAATTCTCTTTCATAGTGATATTTGGGAAGAATTGCTCATGTTTGGTCTCACCTCACAGGATGAACAAGTAAGTTAGAAACCTTACTGTCTATCATACTTGTGCCTTATAGATGTATAGTCCCAATCATAATTGGATAGAGTGTCTTTCAGAGATTTAATAAAATGGGTTAGACCCATGGAACTTCTTGGTAATCTGTATAATGTGGCCTCCTAATATACAGAGCAGTTACAACCAATGACTTTTATCATAAACTTGAAATGCAATTTCTTTTTCTTAAATGGGAAATCACTATTGGAGAAAATTGACTCATCTCCCTGTCCCCCCAATGGATATGGGGTATAAACATTTATGTTCAAAAAGTTAAGCTGGCTGAGCCTTGTAATTTGCTTGTCATGCTGAAACAGTGTAAGCTGGATGTTTCATTTTTGGCATCTTGGAACATGATATATGTAGTTATGAGTTTAATAAAGGTGTCCTTCCCAGCCTTATAGCTTCTGACAGTACCTAATTCATGGGTGTCAAAATTTAGATGCAGAAAAAATTGAGCCTGAACACTTCAGGCTGAGACACAATGAAAGTAAGGCAGTAATCTGCTTATAGCATGTGCATTCTATGTAGCAGTACTCCATTTTCCCCTAGTTTCCTATGGAATAAGAATTTAGCCAGAACAGCACATAACACCTGGAAAATTAGAATTTTCCAGCTGTCATGTGCTGTGACAAGAATAGACCAACCACACCCAGTAGGCACCTGTTTATCTCCAAGCTTCCACGTACTCCACTCCATTGGGGAAGGGGAAGGATGGCAATATGAAGTTTAAATTGTAGTTTCTTCCTCTAAAAAATTCATCCTGGATTATCAAAAGCATATTTTCCACTATTATGTGCATTTCATGTAAATGTTGGCATTTCAAGTTTATATTTTGGCACTATTAGTGCATAAAAATCTGTTCCCCAGTTATTATGTTTTTGGATCACTTCTGGGAGTCTGTTGAGGTGGTGACAAGTGATCACAATAAAATGAAACAAGGGGTAGGAAAAGCCCAAAGTTCTACAGGCCTCTTTCTTCCCTCATTTGGGTTCTTTTCCTTGCTTGATGGAAATGGGAGACCCTGAAACCAGACTTTTTTCACAGTTGTCCTTACTTGTGAGCCTTGTTGATATAGGCTATTTTTGCTTCCAACAGGTTTATCAGTGCCTTATTTTTTCATGTGCAAATTAATATTAGATGCCTAGAAACATTCTTCCCAATTAGAACCATCTCCAAATAATTCACCTGAACAGAAATATGCAGTTTGGCAATGCAAAAAAAGCCATTTAGCATTTAGTTGTGCACCCTTCTTCTTTATCACTTCATTGGGTCATTTCAGCTGGATTTTGACAATTGTTCCTGGCTGCCCCCCCCCCTTTTTATTTTCCTCTATGCTACTACTTATGCCACTGAGTAGTTTTGATAAAGTCAGAACAGAAGGTAGAAATAAGGATCAAGTATTTTTATTTATTTATCTCTTTACACCCTGGTGTTTTCTTCCATTGTGGTCCTGCTCATCCTGAGGTCCACTCATCCATATTGAATTTGGTTAACTCATAGAATATCTGGACAGCACACACACATACACAGGGTGATTCAAAATAATGTATACACATTTTGAAACTATGTATCTTTAATACTTATTGCACTGAATAAACAAAACTTTGCTATGTGCACAAGTGAACATGCAAAAACGACATACAATGGTCATTAGTAATACAATGGTATTAGGTGAAATGTCAAAAAAAAAATTTTTTGTTGAGAAAGCTGGTACAGTTATGACAGTTTCTGCATTTTCTTGACTTCGCACTGCCCATATTTCCCACACTAGGTTTTATTCATGTTTTGGACAGTTCTGTGTTCTTCAAATTTATCATGTATACAACCAATTGTTATACGCATGGGAGCTGCTGTTCCACACTTTCTCATCCAGACTTGCTGCACTTCCTTACATTTTCATACTTGCAGTACCACTTTAAAATGTTCTTCCTCTGTTTGAAATTCAGCTGTATATCCACCATGTATGATAATTTATATTACCTTTAATAATAAAATTTTAAAGTAATATTGTATGCTAGCAAATTCACCATCATTCATTTACTATCAACAGTACAGATTGATTCAAAGTGTGTATACATTATTTTGAATCACCCTATATATATAATATTTTTTTGGTATTGGCCAAGAACCAGTAGTACTGCTATTTTCATAGTTATGATTGGGACTTTAGTGTCCTTGTATAGAATTTGTTTGCATCTGATATGATATCATTGAGAATGCAACTTTTAATTAAATAGACATTTGGAGGAAAAGGATTAAACTTGAGGATGAATAAGTGAAATGCATTTATCACAGGTGCAGAAGGCAAGTGAAAATATCGTTGGAAAGTTGTTGAACAGTTGTAAACAACTTCCTGGAGAGATTTGGGAGGAACTGGTTGCATCATTGGAGCCAGTTTTATCTCTTCTACAATCTCATGCTGATCCTTTCACCCATGTTGGTCGACTCGCTTTGAATCTTCTCCTCTTACCACCAGAGAACTTATCTAAGTTTCAAGTGGGTTGATGTATCACTTATATGTTAGATCAATGGATCCCATTCAATAATAAATGAATAGTATTCAATAATGGAATAACTTATTCATGTTCTATACATGCAGGTCTTGCGAGGTTGTTTTCGGCTTCTATTTTCACCTAATGAGCAAGTCAGAGGAGAAATTCTTCCCAAACTTGCATGGATTTTGTCATCTGAAGAACAGCAGCTTCCATCTTTGCTCAGTCTTGATATGCAAAATGTAGCTGATATTTTTTTGGTGCAAACTCCAGCTCCTCTCATGGTCTCAGAATCATATCATTTGCAGGTTGTTTGCTATGCTCTTCAGTGGACTTAAACATGAAGCCTGGCATGTAATTGAATGATATTTTGTGTATATTACAGAGAGAGAACTGGGATGGAGTTTGCAAGGTTCTCAGAAGCTCAGAGATAGAGTTGAGGCACAAGCTCCCATCTTTGACTCAACTTGCCCTTCTTTTGCATGACCCCCAGAATCAAGAAAAGTTTTTACATGACCCAGGGCTTGATTGGCTTTTGAAGACTTTCCTCAATTCTTTAAATGTTAGTTTCCTTCCTCCTTAACATTCACTCACTCCCCTATTAATCTTACTGATTCTTCTAACTCAGTATCATCATTCTCAGGTCATCATTTATGAAAAGAACTATTTCTCAACTGGTAGACTGGGTTATCTGAGGGCATTTCTCTGCTCTGCAGCTTTGCTTCGGTCTTTTTGGCCCATCATGTTCCAAAGGATTGTACTATCACTAGCAGTATTATGCCAACCTTTTGACCTTCATATTGCTACCAGGTATAGCAGCAAAATACCCTCAGATGGCCCAGTCAGGGTTTGTTCTAAACCAAAACAATCAGCAACGAAACCAGAATTGGTATTGCAGAATAATAACATTGAAGTGCTTCCATGCCCATCTTATTCTCCCAACCTTGCTCCTAATAATTTTTAGTTATTTCCAAACCTGAAGGACTGTCTGCAGGGTGACAATTTCTTAACTGTGTTACCTTAGCCCCTCCCTCTATTTTTTTATTTGCCATGACATACCTTGTGCCAAAATATGGATAATAATAAAAAGTAGTAAGGATAGTCAAATGAAAATAGCAATTAATTTGTATTAGTTCTGCATGGAGAATTTACTCAAAATCCTTTCCACTTGCATTGAGACATTTGTTTCACTGCTCAACCAGATTTTTTGTGGCACTGTCCTGAAAAAGCATTGGCATCTGGTGGTATCATGTTCTCACTGCCTCTACCATGTCATTGTCTGAGTGGTATTGACATCCCCTGAACTTCACGGGACCCTTCATGGGGTCCTAATATGCTAAAGTCACATGGTGACAGGTCTGGACCATATGACAGTTAACCTAGGAGCTCCCAACCTAGGTTTGGAATGGTGGCCACTGTTGCCCAAGCTGTGTGAGGTCAGGCAATGTCGTGGAGAAGGATGATGCCCTTTGTAAACAGTCTCAGGTGCTTGCTCTTGATTGTAGGTTAAATGAAGAACTGAAAATTGCTGGACTAAAAAATAGATGAATAAGCATGGCCATGGCATATGACAGCTAAAATTGATGCTGGAAGTTTTGCCAATTCTGAGTGAAACCCAGGAGGTGAAGGATTGAGTCCATGTGGTGGTGGGCTCTTCCTCTACCGACAGGTGACCCACCTGCTTTCATGGGGAGTATCTGCTTAGCATGGGATAACACACACACCACTCTGTGTGCCATGTCCAGGAGATACAGGTGTAGTACACCTTAAAAACCACTCCTGCCAGTCATGGGTGTAGGTAACCCATGAGCTGCCCCTAAGGCCTCTTACAGGACAGTAGAGGGGTGTCCCAGCCTAAGGGACTGTGATTGAGCTGTGGTGCTCGTGCCAAGCAGGCACCCCCTTCCTCTCTGTGTCATGTAAAATATGTCTGCTGTCATGAATGTCTGTCTCATGTCCTGTCTTTTTTTTTTTTAAAATAAGAAAATAATGTTTTGCCAACTAAAATATGACTAAATCTAAATTCAAGCCTTTGCCATATTGACAAATGAAATATGCTGTGGATGATTTCTTACTCCTATTATAAGTGCTTCTCTTGAATTTTTCTAGGACCACCAGTGCCTGGATGTCCTTCCTCCCTGTTTGACTATCTTGAGACATTTGTGCCTGAGAAATTCCTCAGTTCGCAGTGATTTGAGCCAGAATCATGAACTTCATTCTCTCTTATTCAAAGGTATGCATGTCATGAAAATCTCCATTCCATTAGCTTTCATCTGGTTGAACCCTGATTGTGATGGATATGTCTCCTGGCATGCAGGTAGTTTGGTATTTGTGAACCAGGGGATGGTCTGCCATGAAGCTGCAAACTTGTTCTTCCTTCTCCTGTTTCATGAAGTGATCCAGACCCCTCAAGTTGGAGTAATATCTGTTCCCTCTCTTGTGGCCAGCCATTACAAGCTTCCTCTTCAAGTTAAAGTTCATGCAGAGAAAAGTGTCCATGCACAGCATCAACCAATTCTAGGATCGCTTGATTCACATCCACTAAAGGACCACATCCAACAGTATCTGAGAACCCACTGGACAGCTGCATTGCATGGTGGTTTCCATACTTTGGAAAAAATGGCTGAAATTCCATCCTATTCACGCAGTGATTTTAGCCCTTGGCTGCTTATGGATGCAAATGATTTGAATCAATTGAGAGGTGCATCCTTGTGTGCACTCATGGAGAAGGGCATGCTTGATGTTGAAAATGCAACATCCCATAGTGTAGTGTTGAAGGCCATTCATTGGTTGAGTTGCACATTCCATCTGTGGAAGATGGCAGAGGAGAATTCTTCAGTCTCTAACCTGATATCCTTATCTCAAGTGAAAAGGAGCATAACCCGATATCTTTCTACAACTCCCAGTTCAGTGGAAGACAAGCGTCTATTTGATGCTATCTGCAGTTTCCTCTGTATCATCTTGACCTCTTTGAAGGATGAGAAGAAAAACTTATCCACTTGGCTAAGTTCTCAGGTACACTCCACATCCCAAGAACTCTTATTTGAATGGGGTGATCCATCACATGATGAAGAAAAACTACCCAATCTAATGCTGTTATACAGTAGCATTTCAAATCTCTTACCTGAGGAGGATGCTGTTAGTTTTTCAGCATCCCTTATTCCACCCATTCTTCACACTCTTCATGTTCAGAATGCTCCTGACTTCTATAGTCTGTGTGAGTGACTACTTTGCAATTTAATTTAATTCACAAAGCTGGTTCCATCATCTTTATTTCTTTGACATTTTACAGCATGGTTGAAGGCCAGCCTAGGATGCTTGGTGGAGCTGAGTCGAAAAAAAGGCTGGAGTTCTGCTATAGAGAAGAGGAAAAATGTGTGCACTCAGTTCCTGGCTTTGCTTCTGGAAGTTTTGGCAGCCTTTCACTTGGGACGTGGGAGTGGGAATTCATTCATGGGGAGAGGAATCACCCTGGATGCATGCATATGTCTCAATCACATTGGATATGAATTCCTTGCAAACTTCCAGGATGAGGTAAGCTTATTTTGTGAAAATGCTAAATGTCCATCCTCACCCTTCCTTATAAAACATGGAATGAATTATTGAAGATTTGCAAGTTCATCAAGTAAAGAGGAGGTTATCTGTTGGTCTGGTTTAGGCTTAGTGCAGGTAATATTTGGAACCATAGGGTACAATGTTATAACGAGGTTATCTTAGGTTCACTATGGAAGTGATCATGCTTACTGTTTTTTAATGCATGTTATGTGTAGACTGCTACCTTTAATTTTGATTAATACAATTGAAAGCTCTTTGGTGCAGCAAAGGAAGAGTTTGTCTCTAGCATGGACATTTCCATGTGACATTGCATATACTCATACTTTGAATGCTTCTGTGCCATGAATGGTGGCACAGTGAAATAGAAGTAGATGGGGTTCAGCCCCCCAAGTTTGGTTCCAACCCCCCCCCAACCAAAATGCATCCATCACCACCCCCACCCTCCAGATCAAGGAAATCTACATAAATTCCAGTCCTCCCTTTGGCAAGACCCTGGCCATAAATGTTGAAATTTTTTAAGGGTCTTATTGAAAATATAAGTTTTTTTAAAATTAACTTCTGCAATCCATATTCTTGCTCTTTCATTCGATTTTTATTTTTACTATTAGTACTAGAAGGAAAGAAAGAGTTAATCCTATGAAGCACTCTGATTGCTGGGTTGAATAGGTTAAAGAAAACTAATTGTTCTATTTTGTCACTCCATATTTCTGTTGTCCAGTTGAACTATTACATGGTTCTACTTTAGTTGGTTTAACTTGGGACTTCCCCTACAAATGAAATATTTGGAAGACTTGGACCATTTTGATACCCTGTGCATGCCACTACTCTTGAAATGGAATCTGGTTTTTCATTAGAATTGGTTGGAGCTGTGGCTTTACAAAGGAGAACTGGGAAGTGGACCAGGTCACAGTCTCACCGAGATGAATAGTCTAACGTGGCTTGTGCCATTGTTTACATATCGGGATCCAGAAGTAAGGACTGCTGGTCTCACAATTGCTCTTATCTTAAGTATGAAGCTTAGAGGTCGTGAGCTCCTCACACGACATCTTCATCAAGTTGCTGGTGGAATTTGGGGTGCTGCATTCAGGTACACTGAAGCTTGAAATGTTTATCAGTTTGTAAACAAATCTTATTTTACACTGCATATCCTTTTTCTCATTCTCGTCAGTTTTGTGTTGGATCATTATGAAGCATGCATGGTGAGGGAGAAGGCACTATGGCTTGTGGTAAATCTTCTTGGAGATTCTTCCTTTGGGCCCTCTATGGGACCATCATTGCGTGATCCTGACTCTCAGGTAAGGCCATGGGGACAATTTTTTTTGAGCTACATGAGCCCTAGTACAAGTACTTGGGAAGTAGCCATGGGTGATCAAAAACTCGTCCATGGACAGTCCAGTGATGATTATAAGTCCAGAAACGGTTAACCTTTGGATGTACATAGGATGTTATCGCCATGGATCGATAATTTCTGATGCATTCTGAGCTTTATCCAAGCAGAATTTTTCTACATCGAACACTCAGTTATTTCAATTTTATTGAATGACAGTTTTATGGAATGGCATTACAAGCATCTGATCATGGAATTTCTGTAGTTTTTTTAAAATTCAAATCTCTCATCTTAGGTCGATACCCAGTAACTTCAATCATTATATAGATAGTGTGACATTATAATTGGACCCATATCCTTGGCCACTGTATTCATGTGCATGCAAAATTTACTCCATTGCTACCTGGAGGATGACTATTATTGCACTCCTCAATGGTCATTCAAGGGCTTTCCCATTGGGAATCTCCAATTCTCCAAAGAAACAGACATCAAATGGACTTGTCCAAGGATTATCCTTGGACGAGACATTTAGTCATCCAGTGGATGTCCATGACCACATGTCCATTGGATTTATTTTGGTTCAAAATTGGCACTTGGGAATGGAGTAAATTTTGCATGCACAAGAATACCGTGGCCAAGGAAAGTAGCATTACAGCGAATATCTGATCTCGTCATTTAGAGATGAAAGGCTCCATCTTCAACGTCCCCAAAGGAGAAAAATTGGACAGAAAATTCCTGAGTGAATTCTCTCAGCTTTCCATCCCAGCCTCCTCCACATGAGGCTATACGCCTCATCGCTTTGGTCAATGTGATTTGGGTGATAAAATAAGCCCCTAGACTCACCTCACCCACTCTCCCCATGTATCGAGCAAGAATTACCTGGAGTCTCCTTGAGCTATGTTATGGTTCTCAAAAAATGAATTAATTAATTAGAACTACTTCCTTCCTTCGCCTTGTACGTGGAAAATGATCGAGTTGAGGATGAAAGCCTCTGCAAAACCATTCATTAGCATTTGGGGAATCAGGAGACATACAGCGGCGGGATGAGTGCGACCTCGCTTATATTGTAGGAACTTTATATTTATTGAATATAAAGTATATTCAATATAATATATTTATTGAATAAAAATATTTATATGGAAGGCCTCAACGGGGAGGGGACTCCATCCAAGTACATCCAATGGTAGACCGTAAGAAGACGTCCTTGGAAGTTCTTTTGCTAAACATCCAATGGATGCCCAAAGACGGACTGACACATCGTTTCGTTTGTATTGTCGAACTCTAAATGGAATCATGCACTGGTCCAATTATAATGTCACACTATCTATATAATGATTGAAGTTGCTGGGTATCGACCTAAGATGAGAGATTTGAAGAAAAAAAAACCATTCCATAAAACTGTCATTCAATAAAATTGAAATAATTGAGTGTTCGATGTAGAAAAATTCTGCTTGGATAAAGCTCAGAATGCATCAGAAATTATTGATCCATGGCGATAACATCCTATGTACATCCAAAGGATAACCATTTCTGGACTTATGATCATCACTGGACTGTCCATGGATGAGTTTTGGATCACCCTTGGCTACTTGGGTAGTGAAATTTTATTAAACATGCTAAACATCTTTATAAAAAAAACAGGTTGCATGGCCATTTTTTTCTTGGATTAGAAGGGAGAAGAGACTACCATTGAAGATGAAACTGTCAGTAAAGCTACAAATCTGAAGATAGAGGCTCATTTTAGATTTTATAACATTGTCAGTAATGTATTTAGGTATATTAGATATGAATACTCATGACTTTGATTTCAAAACAAAATTATTGTCTTTATTTTATAATCAATACTTGCTTATGGTAATTCTAGAATTCATTGTTCCAAGTTATGAATGTTGACAGCAATCAACCAACTTACTATACTTTGTACATTCTAAAAACTTCCTCTCCTCTCATTTCAAGGGAGATTCTAAGACCTTGCTGCACTGAAGGTTAAAAAAAGCCCTTGAACATGCCCCTGAGGAAAATCCTGCAACGCTTTCAGCATCCAAAGGCTCATTACCCTATCACTTCCATGTTTAATTTGTATATATCCTCTAGCACTTGGTTCTCAAACATTGATCAGAGCTACTGTTGGTGATTTTTTATGTGAAAAACAATGAAATTTATGTAATGGGATTAGGTCTCCAAATTGTGGCCATATCCAACATCATCTTGAAGAGAACTTAGATTATAGGAAATTGATCTGTAGGATGTGTATGAGCAAACTTCAGGGAAGGGAACCACATTGTTGAGAGGGCATGCTTGTTCCAAAAAATAGCTTCACACATCAGTTGGGGCTGCAGTTTTGAACAGGGTTTTATTGCAATTGATAATGGAAACTTGGCAAGGTCTTTGGGAAGATGGTGTTCAATGGAGATGCTTGTTCTTCAGGTGCAATTGAATGGTGTAGATGCCTTACAAGTCCTTCTGCACCACAGTGGGTTTTTTTCCAAGATGAACTCAGCTGTGCAGAATTTCTATCCCTTCTCAGAATGCTGGCTGGATGCACACAACAAGAAGTTTGGAGATTCAATAGGTGGGAAAAACTTTTGTAGATGTTTTGTGCATGGGCATGAATCATCTTTAGCACTTTGAGCCATGCAGCTGTCAAATGACATCCTACACCCATAGTGCATTCAAATTGCCAGGACTCAAAGTGTTAAGGTTTTTTATGATATGATGAGTTCTTCATGTAGTGGAAATAGAGACTGACAATGGCAAAGTCAAGACTTCCTTTTCTTTGCAGAAGGTTTACAAAATGGAGAAGAAATCATTGTGACACCATCCTTTCTCTCAGCCCTTTGCCACTGTCTGAAAAATCTTCTCTTGCTTCTCCCAGGGGAGAATCACTCAATGATTGTCCAGACTGGTCTCCCGCTCTCTTTAGCAAGGTTTGATGGACTCCTCATACCTATTATGTGATGTAAAAAGTTGGTTTACCTGATGATGAAGTCTTGGTCCATGTTGAAATGTAGGTGCTTAGATTGGGAAGTGATGGAGCCCAAAGGGAAGAAGGTTGATGAAAGAGCTATCACAAAACTTTATGGTGATATTCTGGAATTGTTGGCCTTCGTGCTAAAGCTCCCAGCAGCATCTTCCCTCCCTGTTCAGCTCCTCAGGGAATCAATTTTTTTGCACTGCACCTTGTTCTGCTTAAAAGGTGAAATATTATGCTTTTTTTGGTAAGTCACATGAATAATCTCATTGTGATGGTCATACTGTACTCCTTTTCAAGTTGAAAAAGAAGAGGCAGTCCACTTATGGAGCCAAGTGATGGTATTTCTTCAAGCACTTCTGGGAGGAGTGGCAGATGCAGCTAACATCCTAATTCCAATGATGAGTCGGAATGTGCAAATTTTAAGAGACACCCTACCAAAAGCTCTCAGCAGGGAAAGCCCACAGGATCTCCAGAATGCTGCTCTTGAATTTGTCACCAGCTTCTGCATAAGTGGTCACAAGCACAAGAATTTTGCAGGCATCATGGATAAAGAAGGAGGCAAAGATGATATCTTTGGGACTCAAGCTTTGGGATTCCTTTTGGCTGAGCAAATAAGTGGACTTTGGAGACTTCACGAAGCTCAGGGTTTGCGAGTGGATGCCATTCACAGAGCTTTGGGAGCACTACTCACTGTCTCTTCAACTGCCAAATTTCAGGCTCTTAATTCTGACTTCCTGGCCACCATCAGTCAGACACTTCTTGATCTGGAACTGGAACTACCTACCATACAAATCAGTCGCAGGGTAAGCTTGCTTAGTTTTAATATCCTGCTGTAACTGGAAGGTGCTTCCAATACTGGTACGTTTTACCTATAAATAAGCCAGTTGCATGAATACCTTTCAAGGTTACAAGCATATTTATATGCAAAATTACATGATACGAATGAGAGGTTTGTGTACTAGTATGTTGTGGAAGTGAAGAGACGTTCTGAAGCTGCCCTAAGTTTAGATGTGCTTTTCAAAATAATGTTGGGACCAATTAGAATTCATGTATGTGCTCATGTGTTCATAGGAACAATGCTGCATTCTTTGGCAGCTATTGAATGCCTTGATAGTTGGAAGCACAGAAGCAAAAGTAGCTGTGATATCATCAGCAATATTTCCAAAACTCTGCCTGCGACTTTTCCCTGTGGCCTTGTCAAGTGAAGCTCTCCTGGGTACATACCTGTGCTTTTTGGCAAGTATGACATCAGTGGCACAAGGCAGATTTCCCAATGGTATGATTGGTGTTTCCATCAAGATCCAGAGAGTTTAATGAATTAATGATTGTGAGACTGCCTGTTTGAAAAAGGTACAGGAGGGATATGGGGACGACTGGCTTCTATAATTGCTCATCAAGCTGAACTCAAGCTCCAAAGGAAGTTTTCAAAGCAAGCAGAGCTGCTTTTCCAAGTGTTAGCACACATAGTGCAGATTCCAGAGGGCAGACATGGTCTTCTGCAGGTACTTTGACTCACACCTTTATCACTTGTACATAAAAACATACATCAAGAAGTCAGGTATAGCAATCACCTATTCTTAACTATATCATTTTTGAACAGGGAAACCAAGCCTTCTTGGGGGCTCTGCTTGGATGTGCACTGGATATGCAGGGGAGGAAGGGTTCTTCTCCTTTAATATTGTCCATCCTGCAGCTTTTCATATCATTATCTCAGCATTCAGATGTTCTCATGACAATAATGAAGGTGAGTTTTCTACTACATAATATCATTACATATCATTCCACTGAAACTTACAATATGCCTTTCAAGCCACACAATATGAGAAAAGGCAGAGGGAAAGAAAAAAAGAAATAGAAAAAAAAAAAGGTACACAGCTATCTCTTACCTGAGGTGAACCCACATTGCTGGGGGAAAAAGTGACCACAGCAGGAAGGGAATGAGGGGCATAATCAGGACTTCAGGTACAGTAATTTTGAACTCATTTTACCATTACTTTCCTGCAGCCTCAATTGCATCCAACTATTTTCAAACATATTTTTAAAGAAATCCAAGATAAAGCAACTCTTGATATGAAGCTTCCACTTGACAAAATAAGCACTTTGTCTATTCATCATTTTGAATCTGATATTGTCATTTTCTGGTCCTTGGGAAAATAGAGGAATCCCTATTGCCAAAAAGAATCCCTGCTACATGAAATGGTGTGTTATCCTTATACTATGAGATGTCAATACAATGTTTTTCTGAGTGTGGGATTCACTTCAGGAGGGGTGTTCATAAGGCTCCATATTGGATACACCCTCATGAAACAAAAGTAACTTTATGCATAATTTAAGTTATGATCAATTTTTTCCTGTCTTATTGGTATTGAAGCAATTAATTACTTTCTTTCTCTACTTTATGAAAAGGGACTTGCTGAGAAAGATTACAGGAGAGACAAAATATGGATTTCACTCTTTCCTCTTTTCCAAAATTTTCAAGCTTCCTAGCAATCAATTTCCTTCTTGTGCCAAAAGGTTTCACATGGAACCTCCAATTTCAAGAATTTTCCTACTCCTACACTTGAACTTTTCATGAATAACAGCTATATCAGTTGGCAATGCAAGCAATCAATCAAGATTCATTTACAATGTGTCAGTTATGTATTTGGATGTATCTAGAGCATATCAAAGACAGGTTTTTTTATTTTTAAGTGTGAATAATTTTTGGTAATTCTTATCCCAGCCATATATACATTTTTCCTAGTTAATTACTGAAAGTAACATAAAAAGGCTGTTAACCCTTTAACTGTCACTGACATGTTAACACATCAGCGAAAGAAATGCCCTCACTGCTAATTGCATGCACACACATTTTTGATATCCCCCTTGTTATTGCTGCTGTCACTTGTATGTGAACGTGAGACTCAAAATGAAATCTACCATCATCTATTGAGAATATTGTAGTACTTCATACTGTCTGCATAAAAAACTGCACCCTGACTCAAACTGGCTGTAAAAAACTGGGGAAATAAAGGGCATGACAGGAAACAGGGATTTGATTGCTAGCAGAACTAAGGTTTCATGATTTTACTTAATTTCTAAATTTCAGTATACATTTCAAAATGAAGGCGTGTACATGTATGATGTTTTTGTATGAAGGCATGTATATGTTTCCTAAACCTTGTTGACACCACATTACTAATTTGGAATATATACCCATACCTAAAACAAATCCATGCAGGAAAAGGATCATGTTCAGTCTCACATAGCAGGAATTTAGCCATCTTGTATTTTCTGTTTGGAGTCCTATCCTGAGCATACTTATAACCAGTAATGCATGGGGCCAGGTATGAAAGGGAAAAGCTGCTATTCTCTAATTTTTAAATTAGGTCATCCATAATTTTTAAATCCCAAAATTTGCAGAAGTATGGTAGTGAAGCAGTGTCATACTTACTCCTGAACTAGGATGATTTCAGCTGATTTTTTTGGCATCATTTTGCTTCAATTTTATTCCAGGCAAAATCTTTTTTTCTGAATATTTCCAGGGTAAAATTTTCTTAAGCAACTTTTTATTCCACTTTTTTTTCAAATGGCTATTTTTCACTTCCTTAGCCTTGTGGGTGGGTTTTTTGATGCCTGCAAGATCCCCCGTCGTGAGTATATGGAGGGCAGGATAGCATCAGCTTGTAAATATATGGGCATACTCCTCAAAAGGGGTGCTTTGACATTTTTAGATGTATAACAAGGTAGACTACTGTTAAACACCATCACAAAAGGTATATGAATACAGTTCCATAATAATTCAACTCTACCAAAGAAGAGTTACAGCTATTTTGATTTCTTTCAGGCTTGTTAGCAGATACTACACAAATGAACTGAAAAAATTGATCAAACCATATTAGATGAATGCTTTCATTCAGAGGATCACTTTTGTCAGCTGCCACCTCTGCTTCGATATTCTTTTTATGGTCCTTGTATTCTTACAATTCGCTTTGTCATATCCTTTGGTTCATTGATATACTTTTTGGGATGCTTGTAAGTTTCATGAAATTCTCATTTGTCTCAAATCAGATTTCTCACTTGAAGGAGTTTTGAAATAAAAGCAACTTCAGAGGCTTTCTCTTTCTCTCTTATTTCTATCTTTCTGAAAATTCAATATTATTGAAGTATTTAGGTTGTCCCAAAAGTTTCTTTCGTTTTTTACAAAAAATGAACCATGCGAAATTTGGAAAACTGCGAAATTTTATTGAAGTATATATGTGCCACTCTGTTCAACAACCTTCTTCCATCTCTCCGGAAGTTTCATAATGCCTTCTTTCCAAAACGTTTGTGATTTGCTGGCAAAATACTTATAGAGGTGATTTTTCATGTCATTCAAAGAGTCAAATTTTTTTGGCGAAGGGAGTTTTTGAGGGAAAGAAACAAATAGTAGTCGGACGGAGCAATGTCCGGAGAGTAGGGAGGGTGGGGCAGAACGTTCCAATCGAACGCAAGGAGTTTGTTTCTAACAGCCAAAGATACGTGTGGCCTGGCGTTGTCATGGTGGAAGACAACACCTCGTCTGTTTGCTAATTCTGGGCATTTCCTGGCTATTGCTGACTTCAATTTGTCGAGTTGTGAGCAGTATTTTTCAGAGTTGATGGTCTGGTTTGGTGGAAGCAGCTCGTAGTAGAGAACACCCTTCCAATCCCACCAAATAGACAGACAGCAAAACTTTCTTCGGGTGGAGCCCGGCTTTAGCGACAGGAATGGGACCTTTGTCTCGGCTGGACCAGGATCGTTTGCGTCCCACGTTGTCATAAAGTATCCAACTTTCGTCCCCGGTGACCAATCTTTTCAAAAAAGGATCTTTTTCGTGGCGTTGGAGCAGCAAATCGCAGATGGAAATGCGGTCTAGGATGTTGCGCTCCGTCAGGTCATGGGGTACCCACACCTCATATCGATTTGTGTAGCCAATCTTCATTAGATGATTATGCACCGTTGTTCGCGGGATGTTCAGACTCTCTGCGATCTCTCTAATAGTATACCGGGGGTTTTCATCCACTAAGGCCTTCATGAGATCCGTATCTGTAGTGGATGGTCGCCCGCTGCGTTCTCGGTCTTCAAGGCTAAAATCCCCAGCTCTGAATCTTTTGAACCAAGTGCGAACGGTCTGGACAGTCACAGCATGGTCCCCGTAAACGCCGCAAATCTCACTTGCAGTTTCCTCAGCCCCGATGCCTTTTTTGAAGCAGTGCAATATCACATGCCGAAAATGTCTCCTCTGGTTATCCATTTTTCAGCACGCACACGAAAATAATGAAGCGGTTTATCCGCAAACAAAACACGCTGTCAGGAAGAGAAAAGACACGTGACGTGAAAAAAAATATCACATGCCGAAAATGTCTCCTCTGGCTATCCATTTTTCAGCACGCACACGAAAATAATGAAGCGGTTTATCCGCAAACAAAACACACTGTCAGGAAGAGAAAAGACACGTGAACGTGAAAAAAAAAGAGCCGGCAGAACGCACTATCCGCTGTTCTATTGCCTAGCAACGCCATTCGCGCGAATTACGAAAGAAACTTTTGGGACAACCTAATACAAGTCAAGTGAAATATTGTCTAACTCGAGTGAAAAACACTGTAAGACCTAAAGTGCACTAAATGGGTAGAATAACGTTTTTATTGCATGCTAAAATGGAAAATTCTCGCGATGATACATCGTTGGAGTCTTCTTTTCAATATAATACAATCTGAGGTGCCGTGACAAAAAAGTTTGCAGTCATTGCATTTCAAAGCACTCCCGATGCGGAGGAAAGTTTTGCATTACGACATTGAGTTCCCAATTCCCAATCAATCATCTTTCTGATGAGAGTCCAACCTGTGCATTTTTATGGAGTCACGTTAAGAAGCCGAATGTTCTGTTTCACCCTTCCGCATTCATAATCAAATGAGTCACGATATCGATGAAATTCTAGGCTTTAATCGTCAGGGCTACTAAATCAAGCATTCTGTGCGATAAGTTACTTTTCGTGTTTCGGTCCTGGGTCCAGTCTAGACAGACCATGGGGTAAGTGAAAACAGGAATTTTTCGATTGAGGTCGAAGAACAGTTCCTCTCTTCCAACATGTCAAGAACAGACGTTTGTAGGTCCTTTCTTCCCTGGTTTTCAAGATCGATCTTGCTTCTTCTGAGTAATCTCTTTCACAAGATGTCAAAGGCAGAAATGTCTATTGATATCCCTCCCAAATCTTTAGAGCTGCCATTTACTCTAATGCCTCTCCCTACCATTTGTGTATCTGGCCTCCATCAATGTCTTTCCCCGTTAATCTGACTCTTTTCTTCCACATCATATTTCCTACACTCTCATTCATTCGACCCACGCTGTCATGGAACAATGAAGTTTACCAACATTCCTTGCATTGATGAGTAAAACACTTGCCATCATGGACAAGACAAAACTCTCTCACTGACAATCAAAATGCTGAAAAAAAGGAAGTTTGTGAGAAAATCGTGGAATTTTTTCCAGCCCAGGTGACCAAACAATCAAGGTATCACCCATTTGGATACCACGGGTCGAGGTCGAGTGTTCCTTAATTTTAGGGTAGGCCTACTCCCAGGGCCGCCGAAAGGAATTGTGGGACCCACGGCAAATCTCTAGGTGAGGCCCCCCTTGAACCTGTGAAACTGGGGCAGTGTTGAGAGGCACGACTGAATGTCCCGGGTTCGGTGGTGTAATGGTAGCACACCTGACCGGCAATCAGGAGGCCAGGGTCCAATTCCCGGCCGTCCCCTGGCTATCTTTCGTCCTCTTTCGTCCATCCAACCTCCCTACCTTCAATTCTTCACGTCACACCAGCACTACTAAACGCTTTTCGTACGAAGTCCCCTGACCTTTATCATTCTTGTGGTCCTCCTCTGCACCCCCTCGAGCGCCAACAATTCACCCTTATTTGTGGGCCTCCAAAACTGGATGCAATATTCAAACTGGGGCCTTACCAGCACCGCATACAACGGAAGAATAACGCGCAAGTTCCTACTGGCAGTTGAACGAGGGATGTATCCTAGATTCCTGTTACATTTAGCGTGTCTTGCGCGTGCGAGCGAAAACTTGAAATCTTCGTCGATAGAAACCCCTAAATCTATCTTTCCGCTGCCTCCTCCAGTTTATCCACGCCAGACGCGTCGAGAGACCTGCCGGTATTTCGATCGACGTGGAGAACTTTACACTTACTTAATTAAACCTCAAGAGCCATTTCTTGCTCCTGTGGACCTCGGGCGGAGACCAGAGGATATGAGGGGGAGGGGTCACCTCCTCCCCTCCACTTCCCACCTCCAAGAGACTTACCCCTACACTGAAGGAGAGGAACGTCTTTGACGGCCCGATACTCAGGACTCATTCAGTTCCTTTTGTTGTTCCTTGTATATACGTGTGGATGTCCTTTGCTCTTGCCACTTGGGTGGACCCTTCTCTCTCTCTCTGGTCAGTTGTCTTTACATTGTTAATATACCCTTGTTCCTGTTGTTGTACCATCTCGTATTCCATTACGTATTCCACCGGTACTATCATAATAGAAGTCAGATTATAATTAACAGCACCCACATACGGACACGTCAGGAATGCCCACACTCCACCCATCCAAAAGACTCATATCTCGCTCGGCTGTAGCCTCATCCGCCTCTCCCCTTACAGAAAAACCTATTTGGTATCATCGGCAAATTTACTCATCATACCTTCTACGCCTAGATCCAAATCGTTTATGTAGACCAAAAACAGAAGTGGTCCCAGGACCGAGCCCTGAGGGACCCCGACCTCTGTCGACGCTTCACTATTTACCATTACTCGTTGCTCTCTTCCCGTCAACCAGTTACTGGTAACCAGTTACTCGCTCGTCCTACCCTGGATCCCATGCGCCTCCAGTTTAACACGCAACCTCTTGTGAGGAAAGTATTGAAAGCTTCGCTTTCGCGAAGTCTAAATAGACGCATCTAGTTCCAATTGTGCAAATGAGCAGTCTCCTTCCATGAGAGGGGACGAAACTGCAGCATGTAACGGTCCCCTTTCCTTTTGAAAGACAAATGATTAAACAATATTATGCTCTAAAGGGAATGAGTTAAGAAAAGATTTATGCAGGTGATGGAAGAAAGAATGTAAGGCATGAATGCCCTCATCATGCTGCCCAACATGATGAGAGCATGATATTTCTCTCAAACTGCCATCATTTTTTCTCCACTTTTCAATTTGGAGCACATGTCTCCATAGTTGAAGAGCACCTGTATCTATGAAGGAGAAGAGACTAAGAAGGTTTAGTGCTCTCTCATGAAAGCCCACTCATGACAAATTTGAAGCATCACTTCCAGCCGTACCCTCACACTCTCAGCTTAAGCTTCATCACACAGGCAGCATCAACGTCTAGTCACCTGGGTTGGAACATTTCCATACTTTCTTCATAGGGACAATTCTTCTCCTGTGCGATGTCAAAAGAGCGAATGTGCAAAGAAACGCGCCTGACCTCAATGGAAGAAATGTTTGAATGGCCCTCCATGTGTGTCCTCCTTGGATCGCCCACCGAGGCAGCACGTCAGCAAATGCACTGGCGCACTTGTTCATTTGACGACTTGTACGGAAACAGCTCTTATTCAGGTTCAGAGCAGGAAATTTCATTGAAATTTTCCTAAAAACACCTATATATATTGGGTATGACACACTGCAAATTTCAAAACGATGCTTGGCATGGTGTCCAGTCTGCAAGCACACAAAGTTCAGGACTTTTTTGGGCCACCCAGTACAGTGCTGTTCAAATGTCGAGCGTATGTCCAGTATGTCCAATGGATTTATTTTTGTTAAAAATTGCTACTTGGGGAGCTTTAATTTCTGGGAAAAATCAAGATCCTTCCGTAAGTTCACATATCCCAGCCAGTCCCATGGAAACAACCTGTCACTTATACTGCAGTTTCTATCGATTCTCGATCATTTCCCGGTGTTTCTACCATCAATGGTCAAATTATTTTTATCTCTCGTTATGATCGTGGTTTTTCAGGGGAATTACCTCATCGGTAAAGATTTATTTCAAATTTCTCACAAAATAATTACAATAAAAAGTAGCATGAGGCAAATGTAGAAGACAATTACTTCAAATTTTTTTTGGAAAATTCAAGCATCATTGGGCTCTCACTCGTAAAATATCATGGAAACCCATGAAAAATTCAATGAAAGCTGAGGCGTTTCTCTGTAGGTCCAGATCATGCGGCTTTCAGAAAAGGGACTGCGCCTCTCTCAAGGGCGTCTTTATTGTCTAGAATGAAGCGATTGAAAGGGAGTTAATAGGTCATCTCTATTTTCCAACGTCATTCCTTTCGGGATTAACACGTTTTACTGCCATGGTTTGAGACACGCTATGGCTGAGCCACATGTGGATGACATGGCAGTCAATGTTTCAAGGCCGTTTCCCACTCCCACTTTGGGTGTCATATGTGTCCTTGGCGTCAATGTTGGGTCAGGCAGGCAGACGCACACATGCACACGTATGTCCACAGAGTTCAAGGGTTGTCACAAAATGCAGGGCTTACATGTGGAATTGGGATAAGTTCGATCGAAAAATTAAGCCTTGCGTTTTCTGAAGTTAGGGTACACGCTTGCAGACATGTTTGTGCGCTTACGTCTGCCTACCCGTCCAAGCATTGACGCAAAGGACGCATGACATGTAAAGTGTGAAAAGGCCTTCACTCTATTCTCATCACGCAATGAGGCAGTATGTACATATTACAATAGCCAATAAATCTTTGTGCTTCTAGTGCTTTCAATGGATGATCTTCAAAGAAGGATACAATTTGGAGAATTCGGAGCATATAAATGCCATATGCTAGCTCATCCTCTATTGCTAAAAAAAAAAAACCACCCAACTGTCCGTGGGACGAAGACACAAGTGATCTGACTGCAACAACACCAGATCGCATGTCACCATGGGACCTTATCCAAACAGGATATCCTTTTCCACACAGGTGATCTGACTACGACGACACCAGATCACCTGTGATCTGGTGTCACCGTGCGACAAGCCACCTTACCTGCATCGGAAAATACGATGTTCCATTCAACTTCTTGCCCATGGAAATGAAGGTGATATTTTTCCTGCATGAAACATGAAGAATAATCCAATATCCCGCACAGCAATCAGATCTATTCATTGCAATGATCCAATTTCATTGAATTTTTTAATATCATCGCTTCTTTGTTAATTTTTTTTTACATTGATACACGACATGCGACATCGAGGTCAGATTACATAATAAAGATGTGATTAACTAAATCGACATTGTTTCGCTAATCATCAGAAAATGTTCTGGGATCGATGAGAATTTGTGGGGTATGTACCACCCACATTATCGCCCGGAAAAATTATCCGTTTCGAAACGTCTTCGTGCCGGACTGGAAGCCTTCATACCAGGCGACACACCAACTATCAAATCGAAGAATTGGATTCTATGGTCGAGCAGAACAGTGGAGGAAGTGTGAATGGTTGTGAAAACTCACATAGTTCTCCCCAAATTAAATTCAACCCAAATTTCCGTTCATATTATTGACGAACTCGAGAGTGTCTTTCATTATTAACAGGATGTTGAAAGGAAATTGCAGTTTTCCTGCGATCACTAATAGATATCACTTAGAACCTTGTAGAATTCATTCAAGAAAGCCAATGATTTCCTTCGCAATTTTTCCTGCAACCTTTTCGGGAAATTTAAAAAATCGTCATGGCATTACCGGAGGGGAGAAAGATGACCTTGACAATTCCAAGCATATCCCTACCAAGCCATAAGTGCGCCACAGAACAGTATGTGTAATCGTTGATCCTGAAACTGCAGCCTTGAGTGCACCAGATGATAAGGACACAGAATGCGACCTCGGCTGGATGTTATCTCACAGGTGCTAAATACAGTGTCAGAAGATTGACACACTTGAAATTTACTGGAGAAACATGATCATCCTCAATTTCTTTTGTAGTTTAATATTCTGCAAAATTTGGAGTTTTATCTGCTATGAAAAAATGGGAAGTAGCCTATCATGCTAAGGTTGTGGAACTGTTTTCGCAAGAAGCTCATTTGTATAAGCAAACAGAAAGCCGAATCCTCCACAATGAGAAAATGCCTCCAATAGAGTGTTGCAGAATTATCACGACGAAAAATTGGTCAACAGAAGTGGTACATTTGAAATCGAGAAACTTCTGATAGGAAATGCGAAAGTGAAAGAGATAATTATTTTGAAGCGTGGTTAGTCGATGGGACCAGGCTCGAAAATTTTAGAGACCCTGATCCTGCGGTACGGGATTTCGCCGCATTTGATGAATGATTTGGGCCTTTAGATCGAAGGTGATGAATCATGACTCCGCACTCCTGAAAATTTTTATTGAGATAAAAATTGTTCCTTATACGTTTGCTTCGAATGGAATAGATATAAAATTAAACTAGATTTCATTTCCCAAAAATACTCATCGCCAAAAAAGTCACACCAAGGAGTTGAGAGATCGTCATGAAATTTGGTAATCATACTCGTATTAGTGCGTTATGAAATTAATGTTAGTTTCAAGGTCGTGGGTTTTAAATTCACAGAGAAAACTTACTAAACATCCCAATTTAAATGTGGTCGGAAGGGTCGTACTTATCACCCACAAAGAACATCTAGAAGGAGTTTAGTAATGAAATACAAAACAGGAACTTCTACTGATGTTTAGTACAATGAAGAAAAGTGTAAAGGTCATAGGATGAAGCGATGCAGGGAAAGCTAGCCGAACTAACCGAACGCTGGATTGCATGCTGGTACCCATTCCTCAAAGAAGTCCTTTGGCCCGTCCCCAGCCACCATCACGCCAACTAACCGACCTCGATCGAACTGGCGAAGTTGGCGAAACTGCCTTTTTGAACGTCGTCCAGGCATGGGTTTAAAGCCCAAAAATAAAGGATTGAAGTAAATCAGTGGATGAAGGGAGGGGAGAATGGAATACATGATGGGAATTGCAATGAGGAATAGTAATATGTGGAAGAGATAGGAAGTAAGGGAAACGATGAGTAGAGGAGGACGGAAGCGAGGGAAACGTGGGTTAGAAAAGGAGGGAAGCGATAGACCCGCCCTATCCATGGACATCCAGTATATAAAGGGTTTCGTCCTTGCATTGAGAGATGCAGTGCTATCGCAGCGCCCTTTCTGACCATGTGGTTAAAAGCAGTGTTGCATTCACTGGGTCTCGCCCGATCAGTAGCCTCCACCTTCCCAATTTTTCATTATAAAAGCCCCGAGTCTTACCCCCCTCTTCTGCCTCCACAAAAGAAAAAGCATCCTTATGAAAGAGCCAGTTGGATTTCCTCCTTCTTTGTCTGGTGAGAATTTATCATGGATTTTATTTGATACTCTCTCATTCGTGAGTTATTAGTAGTATTTGTAGTCAATCGAAGTTAATCAGATACAGAATGCTGATCCGGACCGCCACAGTGGTACAAAAGACATACATTTTTGGGCAAAAGTCGTATTTTGAAAATGGAAGAAGAAAAAATCGTTCGTTACCGATAAAAGTTACAGATTGAAGTCCTTATCCTGTATCCCTATTTTTTCAGGCCTTCCTCTGGTCCTTTATTAGCCATTACACTGTGCAAAGGTCAATGATTCAAACGTTTCTTAAAATATAGGTACTTGATGCCAACTTGTGACAGTAGTTTGTCGTGTACTTAGGTGATACCACTGTTCTTGTCGCTGTGATTTCAGTCATCTGAAGGTGTACCTAAAGACGAGTCTTGTTTATTGTATGTATAGTTTTACTCCTGATGTATATGTATAACTCATGTTATTTATTAGATCCTGTGTAGTTGATTGGTGAACTACTTCTAACGACAAGGTAAATTTATCAAGTGAATTTGAAATACTTCTCAAGATTTCTCAGAGATTTCCTTATAGACGAATGAGTATCTATTAATGAATAATAAAATCAGCCCCTAATCTCCTGCGCCCAGCTGTGCCTAAAGTGAGGAAATTTTTTTGAAGACCACTTCCAGCCAATTGGCATTGCTGTCTAAAATCCTCCGTCTTTCTTGAAGCCTTAGCACAACGAACCCAACGACTTCTGAAAAGCTTGGCAATTCTCAACAATTCACACTGCCCTGATTCGTGAAAAACTTGGCTTATTTTGTAGCGTGCTTGAGTGTGTTTGACCAACACAGAAATGACACTTGAGTCGGCAAGATCAGCTTCGTTCATCTCCCTCATGGTGGAGTAGAGGTATCTCCGGGTAAAATGCTTGGGCATTCTACCCGAAGAAATTGCGAAACCAGCAATATGAACAAAAATCCAAGCTTTAGGCACAACTGGGCGCAGGACATGAGGGGCTGATTTTTTTCTTCATTAATATTAGATAGGTACTCATTGGTCTATAATGAAATCTCTGAGAAATCTTGAGAGGTTTTCAAATTCACTTGATGAATTTACCTTGTCGCTAGAAGTAGTTCACCACTCAACTACACAGGATCTAATAAATGACATGAGTTATACATATATGACATGATACATATGAGTTATACATGAGTTATACATGAGTTATACATCAGGAGTAATGCTATACATAAAATGCGTATACATTTTATTGAAACACGATGTACGCAACGAATATGTAACGATTTGCAACATCAATGGAATGTTCTTTTGCACCATTTTGCAACGTTTCTATTCCAGACATTTATATAAATATAGGGTGAAAAAAAACGCTCTATGGGAGAAACACAGTTTCATAAATGCAGCAAAAAAATTACATAGGATACGCGATGGATAGTTGACAATTACAAGGTGTTGAAATACTTGCCAGCTTTTTTTCAGCACCTCTGCCTAAGTCGTGCAATGCCCATTTAGAGGTGAATTAAAGGTGCTTAGAGGTGGATCATTCCACCTCAAGTCAGGTGAGCTCGACAGTCTCAGAATTCAATGAACTTTTCAACCTTAACTTTTTAAGGGACAGTTGGATTCAGCTGATAAATTACTTGACAGAGAGGTTCATGAGTCTAAGAATTTTTTTTCACTTTCGCAAGATAGCACTGTATCCCGAAAGACGGCGTTGTTGTTGACCAGATGACCGAGGGTGATTAAAAAGAGGTGTAATGATCCACCTGTAAACTGTGTAACGGCTCAGAGATGGCTCAGAGATTTGTTCAGAAAAAAAAAACAAGACAATCTTCTCATCACCTCCTATATGTCCAATATCAAGAGTTTAATGAATCTTATAATTTTACTCGAATACACGAATCGTACTTTCTCCCCTTTGAAAACGGTGGAGCTTTTTTTACATCACCCCCGGTCAACAACAGCGCCCTCTATCGGGATACAGCGCCATCTTGCGGATGTGAAAAAAAGTCTTAGACCCTTAATCTCTCTGTCAAGTATCAGCTGGATCCAACCGTCCATTGAAAAGTTAAAGTTGAAAAGTTCATTGAATTCTGAGACGGTCGAGCACCTCACTTGAGATGGAATGATCCACCTTTAAGCGCATTTAATTCATCTCTAAATGGGCCTTGCGCGACTTAGGGGGGCTGAAAAAAAGGTGACAAGCACTTCAACACCTTTTAACTGTCAAATATAGATCGCGTATCCTATATTTTGTTGCATTTATGAAACTGTGTTTCTCCCATAGAGCAAAGGTAGAGCGTTTTTTTTAACGCCTCGTATATATTGAAGCAATAATGTCCATCAAAATTTCCTAACGTTGCTTGAATACCTTGTGTTACTTGAGGAGTGTCCCTGATGGAACCAAGACCTCACCGACACGTCTGTAATTTTCGCGATTTCTACATAGGTGGATGAACCCTCTTATGTGGCTTGGGTCCAAGAAGGATTTGGAATTAGACGATCTGTTCGGAGTTCCACAGGAAGACGAATCGGAAATTTTGGGAGAAAAACTTCAGAGGTAAGCTCAACGGTTTGAAGTGCTTCGAAAAGGGCAGTAAACTCAACCAAGAGTTGTCCATTAGTCACACGAGTGTAGTTGCTGGAATAAAGTGACAGTAGTCAATAGTTTCAATGAGCAATCTTTTCCAAGTGGCAGGTTTCGTGGGTTTCGCACAACTGCCTAACCTCATCCTTATCTGTCTTCTCATCCGCACTTATCTGTCCTTATCTATCTTATCTTCCAAAATGACCGATTGTGATGACGTCCGAATTTTAATATAGACAATGGGAGAGGGAATTGAAGACCGCGAACATCTTAGACGGCCACTTGGACACGGGACAAATGACGAAGAAGGAAAAGCAGAAGATCAAAACGCCGAGTTTACTGAAAGCTATCATCAGGACTTTTGGAGGGAAGTACGCTCTGACTGGGATCCTCGCCTTCATCGAAGAATGCGTGTTGAAGTAATGAAAAAAAAAAATTTCCTTAGTTCTCCTTAAATACAACTTGGGACGATCTTCGCTGCAAGTCTGGCATGTCCAGGTCTAGAAGAAACCTTAAACGCATTCATGCGTCCCAAATGGCAATTACGTGACCGGATATGATTGTGTGCTGTCCCACATCCCTATTCTCTCTAATCATTCCATCAAGGCGTTGTAATGATACCGATTGAGAGTGAGGAAACCTTGAGAAATTGAAGTCAATCACCATTAGAAAGGACAAAGAGAGGATTATCGCACCACTTTCGAAATTGCTTTTTATTTCCAGGGTGGCTCAGCCGGTATTCATGGCTTTGCTGATCCGATACTTCTCCGGGAACTGGAAATATGGAAACGAGACATATTGGGGCTGGCTATTTGGTACCGGTGTCATACTATGCTCACTTCTATACATTTTTACGCATCATGCTCTCTTTTTCATTATCGGAAGATGCGGGATGCAGATCAGAGTCGCGTGTGGATCCATCATCTACAGAAAAGTATGCATTTCCTCTTTCTTTGCTTCTTCCTGGAACAAGGGACATGGCTCATCGGAAGTTTCTATTCCTCCTGAAAGGCGTTGAAACTGAGCAAATGTGCACTGAGTCGAACGACCTCGGGTCAGATGGTGAACCTCCTATCCAACGATGTCAACAGATTCGACCAATCGGTCATTTACCTCCACTATTTGTGGATAGGACCGATTCAGGCTATCATCTCGACAGTAATCCTTTGGCTCGAATTTGGGATCTCCTCCCTCTCAGGCATTGCTTTCCTCATCCTCTTCGCGTCTTCTCAAGGTTTTCGTCCAGCCCCTGACCCTTATTATGCGATTAGGAGCCTAAGTGTTGTTTCAAAAGCGGATTAATATTTTTACAGGTCAGATGGGGCGGTGGTTTTCCCGTCTCCGTTCGATGACTGCCAAGAAAACAGACGAAAGGGTTCAACTCATGAACGAAATCTTGAATGCCATGAGAGTAATCAAGATGTACGCGTGGGAAAAACCTTTTGCCAAAATGGTCGACCTTGCTAGAGAGTCTGTTACGTTCTCCTTCCCTATTATTGCTGTTATCACCCTTGGGTCCAGGAAGGAAAAACTTGATTACTTCCCTTGCCAGGAACGAGATCAATGTCGTCAGAAGGACGTCTCTTCTCCGGGGCATTAACATAGGCATTTTCTATCCTTCGTCCAAAATCATTCTCCTCGTCAATCTTATCGTCTATTTGGTGCTCGGCAATGAACTCACTGCTGCAAAGGTATTTTATCCGAAATTGTCCATATAAATCCCATGTTAGGTCTAGAACTTATGACTGTAGAAAAGTTTAGTTAGATCCATGTCCCAACGGCGTCCATGTCCCGAAAACGTCGTGGAAGTCGTCATATAAGTACGAATTTCAATTACAAAGGAACTCATGTCGACGAAACTTCTGGCTACGTTACAAATGGATCATGATTTTGGGCTTTTGACTTCTCGCAGTTCTCTTCAGCTTTCTCAGGTTTCCGATAGGTTATTTTTAACTGGTAAAGTTTCTCCCCATGTCATCATGATGTGCTCTTATAAAAACAAAAGTTCATATAACGCGCAAAATCCATTACACAATGAGCCTAAATTTGAATGACCTACCGTCACCTGAATTGTCTCATTATTCGTACATCCCAATCGAACGTCTTGATCGTCTTGATTGGGTGAATACTGACGTCCTGTTCATGCCGAGTTATGTTTTAGGCTTGAGATGAAATATTCCATTTAGTTTCACTGATTGAATAAGGCACGGACATGTCCTTTTTATGAATTCCTTCAAAGTTAAATTAAGCTGAAATATAAATCCAGTCGAACTCGGTTATAACGTCATTGAAGGGACCAGGAAAATATCGTCGTCATAACCGAGGTTGCCTTTATTGACATTCCATTTCCCTGTAAAATGGATGCTATACTACGTATATAGGGTGTCCCATTCATCGCGGACGATTTTAATCGCGTATAAAATTCTTCCTACTTGAGCAAACTAAAATTTTTTTTTCACAATATATAGATGTCTGTTTAGCATTTATTGTAACAAAGTTTCAGTCAAAACAAATTCACCAATTACAAGCTATGAACTTTAACATGACCCCCGTCGATTTCAAGCACTTTTTCCAATCGTGCCTGGTATTCAAGGACCTTTTTTGGCGCATTTCAGCGATAATGTCTCCAAATGCAGCGGTAATACGTTCCTTCAATTCGGGAATGTCCTTCACTTTGGTCGCATAGACTTTCGACTTGACTAAGCCCCACATGAAGAAGTCGCATGGCTTTAAGTCAGGAGAATAGGCCAGCCAGGGCATTGTTGGTGATTCACGACCCTTCCATCGATCCGGAAACTGGTGGCTGAGAAGTGCCACTCGGTTGGAACACCTGTCTGTCTCATGATGGCACAGGTTGAATACATTTTTCCTATCTTTTTTTTTTTTAGAACAAAGCAGATCCATCAGAGAAGCAGGTGATTTTTCGTGGAAGAGAACCAAATTTTCCCTTCAGGAAGTCAGGATGCGCCGATCTCGTGTTTGATTTTCCGAATGCTCCAACTTTGTGGAAGTGGAGTCAGGACTTTTACCTTCTCACTTCTCTGTGGATGCTCGGAATTATTCTTTCAATTGGCTAATTATTTCATTTTCTGTTAGCTTTTGATCATCCCTTCTGTCAACTGATTCCACATAAGGTACATTAGGAAGATTCCTTTCCAGAACACCCTCAATCTTCTTCAACTTCTCCTCTGGATATTTGGCTTGTGTAAGCTTCCTCTTGACTAATAATGGAATACAAAGTTTGATCGATGAATTCTAGCGTCCTATTTTGTTCATAGGAGACCTCTTCAACTACGTTAGTATGGCTCCTTAGACTAGGCTCTCGTTGACTTGACATTGATGGTGATGTACTCGAATCAGTTCCTAGTAACACCGATATTCGGGCAATTTTCTTCCTGCAATCATCACATATCTTGGCTCCAAGTCAAAGAGAGAAGAGTTTGTTTCACATCCATGGCAAGACTGATCTCAGATTCTTCTTGGATGAATGTTTCGCTTCGCTGGTAGCAACAGTCGTCCAATGCGGTTCATCTATCTCTCTCGTTTCCCAATCAGGTACAATGAGGACGAATAGCACATAACATCATAAGGTGATGCATAACAACTGAGACATAAACTGGCAAAACAATGCTGAGGGAGCCTGTACATAACTTAAGGAAAGTGCAATTTCTAGAAATATCTGATGAGATCCTGGAACTTTGGGATGCCAACAAAACCTTCCAGAACGTTCCACCATATTTTTCTGGAAGCTTCGAACACTTTAATAACTTACTAGAATACTCCTGATAGTTCAGACAACTCTATTCTGGCAAAATTTTGCTCAAACTGGATTTATCCAGTTTGATTTATCCAGGGTATATTCTCTTCGGATTTTTGGTCACTTGTTGCTACATTATTGCTCGTATCTCCTGATTCCATGACAGTCCCAAGTTGAAATCTCGAGCACTAGTGCAGAAGAAACTGGCACTGATATGATAATTTTTCTAAGGAAATAAAATGAATATTTTCGTAATTAAAGGTCAAAGGTCAAAGGGCCTGACCTTTGACCTTTATTTTAATTGAATGTCTTTGAGTTACATATCATTTGAATGGGGATAAAGAGACCTTTAAAATGACACTAATATCAGCTTTCTATATTGATTAGAACAAACGTTATGAGCATTTAAGTGATGACGACTTAACCCAAAATTGGTCACTTTTTGCTATTTTCAAATTGCTACATCTCTGGAAGTACTTGAGGTAGAGAGCTGCAATTTGGCACGGAATTGGCTTTCAAGATCAGCAAATTTAATTGAATTCGGAGGAGGTCAGGTAAATTTTTTTTGGGTTGATTTGAAGTGGAATGACCCTTCACTATCTAATTTTCCAGATTATGTAACAGCTGAAGGGCTATGTTTTGAATGGCAAGGTCAACCGCTATTGAAGGGCTAGCACATTATTTCAGCCAAGATTTGAGAAGCACTTATCGTGAGAAGGGAATCACTCAAGCATTACCACCAAATAATCTCATCCGTAATTATGTAGTCATACGTATCAGGCTCATTCTAATGAAATCATCCTGAGATCCTCGATAGCTTACAATGCCATCTAGCTTCACTTAAGAACAGTGGCTCTCAATCGATGGATCACGAATAAAAGAAATGAATTGAAAGTAAAAGATAGAGAAAATTACAGAGAGATTAGAGAAAGCAGAGATCGATCATGGGTGCCAAACCGAACTACAGGGGAATATTATATGAGCTTAACTTTCCAAGTACGATTTAATCTACGGAGAAGTCTTGCAGGTAAGCAATTCAAGGAAAAGGCCAAAAGGTATAAAATGGCATTTTTCTCATTCTTCCTCTTACCCTTCATCTCCAGTCATCTCCTCGTTAGTCTAACTTTCTCTGTGGCTTCTCGGTGTTGTGGTTTGGGGTGAGGCTATTTTTGAAGGCAAACAGAGAGATATTTTCTTAATTTCGTTTCTTTGCTACTCGTGCTGATAGATTTCATTTGCTCTTTATTTGGGGAACTGCATAAATTTATCTCAACTAGAAATTCCTATTACTTAATTAGTTTTAACATTTAAATGCAGATAGATCATCACCTGGTTAGACTAAATGCATGTGCTGATACTATTGGTAAGCGCCCCTGGTGAAGTTACTGGGACAGAAGTCGGCTTTCGTTCAGCAAAAAGTCAAAACCTTTAGAAATTTGGAAGAATTATGATTCTTACCTTCAGTGTGGTTACACAGAATCAGAAAGTATGAAACTATTGTAGAATGCAGAGTTTGCGGTGAACTGCTGGTCCATGAATCCAAGGGTGCTTCAAAATTTAAACGGCAATTAGATCGAAATCCCACAAAACTGGAAGTTAAACCAGATATGTTCTTCAAAAGGAAACAGAAAGAAGGAAATATACAAAGGAATGATGAAGGATTTACCTATGCCGAGAGCAATATCTTGAAAGCATTATTCTGTACTAAAAAATTGCACTTAATGTTTTCGAGTCACACAAGTTGCATTCTTCCTGGACGTTTCTGCATTTGTAGGTCAAAGAAATATGGGAGGAGGAATCTATGGGTAGCGACATGAAAGAGGATAAGAACCACTGCTCTAGAGAGCTGAAAAAAAGATATGGCAGTACCAAATCTGAACATCGGCTCAGCGGTCTCCATCTTTCTCTACCATCTGTTTTCTTAGACAACGTTCAAAATATATGTATACTCGCGGGAGGGTAAATGAGACATGTTAAAAATAAAAAGTAATACAATAGCTCTACTTTCCTTAGGTGTTCCTCGCTGTGGCCGTGTATAACAACATACGAATGACCATGACCTATTACTTCCCTTTTGGGGTTGCTCAAGCAGCGGAAGCTGTCATCTCTATCAAACGACTGCAGGTCAAACTTAGTCCGGACCCTTGTAGTAAGTACTGTTGAAGCCAAGAAACAAATAAAAAAAGATGTCCTTTTTCCGATACAGGAATTCCTCCTCCATGAGGAACTAAGGAAGCCAAACCACTACTTGGAATCCAGTCCCAATGTCCTCTGTGATGCGAATCTAAGAAAATCTACAAAAAATTTGGTCAAGAATGGAAATCCGGGAATCGAGATGAAGAATGCAATAGCCTCATGGACGAAAGGTCAAGACAGCATCGTCCTCAAGGGCGTCTCAGTATCCGTGAAACCTGGCCAACTGGTTGCAGTCATAGGTCCCGTTGGCAATGGAAAGGTATAGGCTATATTTCGCAATTTTTCATCTCTCTGGTGGACAGAAAGCCCGCATTTCTCTTGCCAGGTCTGGATGCAAATTATTCTTCCTCATTCTTGCCACATTCAAGGTATAAGCGCTCTTTTAAAAGAAGCACTGAGTTCTGATGGTTTTTGTGCCGATAGAGCGTTGTACCAAGAAGCAGACATTTACCTGTTGGACGACCCATTGTCAGCGGTAGACGCTCGTGTAGGACGACACCTATTCAACAAATGCATCATGGGATACTTGAAAGACAAGCCGAGGATATTGGTCACTCATCAGCTTCAGTTCCTCCAAAAGGCAGACGTCATCATCGTCTTATCACATGTAACATCCATCACTCTCATCGATACAATTCTAGGTTTCGTATAGTTATTGAGATATGTCTGTTCCATCCACGCAGGGGAAAGTGGCGACGAGTGGCACGTACGACGAACTGCTGAAATCAGGAGTAGATTTCACGAAATTGATGGCCAAACGTGAGATTTCTCAACAGCTAAAGGAAGAGCTGTCGTCGACGAGGAGAACTAGAACCTATACTAATGAAAGCTTGCAAAGTCTGGACTCTCAGACTTGCATGGAGGAGGGACCTCCAACGAAAGTAAAGCTTTTCATATTTGTACCATCTCGATGTACAGTAGGATATTTCGAGAGTCCATAATGCGAATTCGTAACATCGTGTACAGTTAGGAGAAAAAGACACTACACCGACACTCGCAGAAGAAATGAGATCTCGTGGGAGTTTATCAGGAAGGATATACTGGAATTACCTGAAGGCAGGTGCTGGATGGTTCCTTCGCCTTCTCCTAATTGCCAGTTTCATTCTCACTCAGACTGCATTCTCGGGCTCTGATTGGTGGCTCTCGTACTGGTTCGTGCTCCCTATCAATGTTTCTGCCTTCCTCTCGAAGGAAGTCACTTTGAAGTCTGGAAGGGAACACATAACTTGCTATTGCCTCTGTTTCCAGGACTAATGCTCAGCAGGAAGCAGCAAACAGAACCAATGGTTCAACAGTGGAGATACTCTTCGGCAATCCACAACTGGATCCATGGACACCTATGTACATCTACGTGGCGATCGTGGTAGCCTTGTTTTTACTTTCCATCTTCAGGACGGTGTTGTTCTTCCACGTCTGCATGAATTCTTCCATCAACCTTCATTCTCGCATGTTCAAATCTGTACTTCGAGCCCCAGTCACCTTCTTCGATAACAATCCAGTTGGTGAGTCCCATCTTCACATTCCTTTCTCCGAGAGGCCATCGCAATCGCCATTCGTGTCGAACCAATGAATAAAACGAATGTGTCACAGCTGATGCACAATAGAGAAAATTTACTTACGCTCCATGTTGCAGGCCGGATCCTGAACAGATTCAGTAAGGACGTCGGAGCATCAGACGACGTGCTACCTCCAACGGCTTCCGCCAGTCTCGGAGTAAGATTATCCGATTCACTGTGTACTGGTATTGCATTATCTACACTGTGCTGCTTGAATTGTCTATCCGCTCCAACATTGCTAAGTCGACTTTGCCTGTTTTTTGGTTGCTCATTTTGTGCTGCCACGCGCTTGTCAAAACGTCGGAAAAGGGCTTGGAGACTGTCAGTGCTCCTGGCACTCCTGAGGCATTTTTTTATTTAGGATTTCTAAAATCGTTCATAAATGATGCCAGCCTCCTCCGCCCAGGAGCGGTACCCTACTGGAAAATCTTATGAGGATCTCAAAAGGAAACCTCATTAGATTCTCATGAGGTTTTCGGACAGAGGTCTCATGAGAATGACCTCATGAGGTTGACTTCATGGGGTTCTTGCAAAGAGACGCCACTTACCTTGTGGTACAATAGCTAGGAAATGTCTCTTGGGACTCAGCTTCCAAGGTCCCGCGTGCCCTTTGAAGAGACGCAATCTTATACAAAAAGACAAGGTGTGGTTACACAACTGTCATCTATTCCATCCTTAATACGTCATTCCAGCCTGTAGGCCAGAATTGTTTGAAGTCTCCCTAAACTGAACTATCTCTTCGGACAAGTGTTTTTAGAAAATCAAATTTCTTTCATTATGTTCAATGTAGAAATAAAAATGCATACAACTCGCTGAGTACAGGAGAGATGTTCCAGTGAATCAGGGCTTTAATCTCATCAGAGCGGCTATATAGTCGCCATCTCGCGTCGGTTGTGCATTGCAGAAAAAACTTCGTAAGAACCTCATGAGATTTTCGAACAAGAGGTCTCATGAGGCCTCGATCCTCATGAGGACGTTTCAAAGCTTCATGAGGAACCACACATTCCACATGAGAAGGTCGTGAGACCTCGTTAAGTACCTCATGAGGATTACATCATGAGGATTTCCTTATGAAATATTCGGCCAGCCTTATGAGAAAGTCGTGAGGTCTTATGAGACCTCATGAGTTTGTAATGAGGTTTTTTCAGCAGGGAAGGCCACTGTCAGGCAAAGGAGTTAAAAGGAAATCACCCTTTCCCCTCCGGGGAGAGGAACACATGACATTTAATGACTTATTGAGGATTAAAAGTGTAGCAAGTTTGGCCCGCGTAAATTACGCTGATGACCGTCAAACATCATTGCTAACTAAGCAAACCTCTCATATTTCCATTTTGCTCAACTCTGGAAGCACTGGTTTCCTTGCTCGGTATTCTAAGGAAATCCCCTACACCGCTTTTCATCTCATTATCTGTGTGAATATAGGAGTACTCATTCACGACTAAGCGGCAGATTCTGAACCATATCTTAAGGGATGCGGGGAATTTGGAGAAGTTCCCTCCTCAGAAACATGTAAACACAGATTTGCTGAACATTTCAAACCGCTTCAAAAATTAATGAATTAGTTGCATGTCACTGGACTGTTTTTCTCTGCTAAAGACCATATTCATATTGTTGGAAATATCGATAATGATACTGATTTTTAATTCATGCATAATCAGTGATACTCTGCTGTCAAATTCCTATGCCATTCTGAAGTTTTCCACACGACATAAGATGTCAAGTGGTTCGGAGTCAGTACGAAAGTTCATAAGATCACATAAATCAGGCGATTTTCGCTTATATACTGGCATGATATTTTCCAATCTGATTCTATTCTGAATGCATGCCTTGCGCAACTAACGCCATATTTTAATATTTCGTGTGATTATCATTATGCCTGAGAATTCTCTTGATTCTTCGTAGGTATTGTCCCAATTACTAGGCATCACAGTTCTGCTCTGCATTGTCAATTACTATATCGTCATTTGCACGATCGTCGTCTTGGCGGTCTTCAGTTTCATACGACACTTCTATCTGAATACGGCCAGAGATCTGAAGCGCCTTGAATCCATCAGTATGTTGACATTATGCCGATATCTCTGTCAAATGCTCCAATAGATCGAATGTACACAGTCTGAGATCTGAGATAACTTTTCGCACTGTTTGACGTGCTTCTTGAGAACAGCCTGATTTCACCTAAGACTTTCCTAATTCATGGAATAAAAAAAAAAGGTTTCAACTAAAAACATAATGAACCATCTTTCTTAAATATCTCCTCTCAAACTTCCAATCACAGCACGAAGTCCGGTCTTTTCTCATCTGAGTGCTTCCTTGAACGGGCTGGCGACCATCAGAGCTTCGCATGCCGAGAATATCTTCATGAAGGAGTTTGACAAGCATCAAGTGAGGCATAAAACCAGTATTTTGCTTTCGTACTTGGTTACAAGAGAGAATATATCCAATGTCTCGATCTCTCGATTTCACAGAATCTTCATACTTCCTCATGGTTCCTTTTCCTATCTGGCACCCGATGGTTTGGTATTTGGTTGGACTGGTTAATTGTCGTCTATCTGGCTGCAATCACCTACAGTTTCATGGCAATTAGTGAAGGTACTATTAAGAAGTTCTTGTAGATTCTCTGCATCCAACTAGATGGAGATAATAGACAATGACGAGGTTTTGGAATCGAACAGAAGCACTAGGTGGGGATGTGGGGCTCGCAATATCCTCGGCAATTATGCTGACAGGGATGGTTCAATTGGGTGTACGACAGAGTGCAGAATTGGAAAATCAGATGGTATCTGTGGAAAGAATCATGGAATATTCCCGTTTGAAAGAAGAGGCGGCCCTTGAATCTCCCCCTGGTAACCAATTGACATAATGTTCCGCCCTTTCACATCCCACTGAGGAAGAAGGTTTGAATTTCGCATATCTCTTGTTGCAGACAAGAAGCCACCTTTAGGCTGGCCATCAGAAGGGCATGTGAAATTCGAGCACGTTTCCCTACGATATGACCCTGACTCATCGCCGGTGCTCAAGGACCTCACATTCACAATAGCGGCCAAAGAAAAGGTGTGCAACTCAACCTTAAGAAATCGTCAATCCTCCTGCATGAGGAAGAAGGATGCCATAATCCTTTGCCCTTCCACCCTTACACCTCGTTTCTAGGTGGGAATAGTGGGGAGAACAGGAGCAGGGAAGTCATCGCTGATAACCGCCCTTTTCCGTCTCACGGAACCTGAGGGTAAAATCCTCTTGGACGGAAGAGACACCAAGGCAACGAGCTGCTACAGAATGAGAAAGGCTTTTTCTCTGAACTGGTTGGCCAGACAGGACCAGGAGCAACAAGACGGCTTCATCTCGCTGCCGCAAGGGTGAGCCACAGCCCTAACATAGTCTATTTCCCCCATTTTCAAGATCACAGTGGGTGAGGGTTCGTGGATTGCAGGCACATGCGGAGAGGTATCCAGAGAAACTATACATTCTTCCTCCATCTCCATTGAGAAGATAAAGTCGAGGATGATGATGAAATGAAATCAATTTCTGAAGACGACGGAGTATCCATTGAAGTAGCAACCTCCAGCCTTTTGTAATTTCTTTGGATAAATTTAAAACACGACGGACCTAAGCGCGAGTACTTTTATCCCCTCTCTTCTCCTCTTCCCCCTTATTCACTGGTGCATGATTTGACAAATTCAGAGTTTCTTCAGACAAATTCAGGAATTACCTTCCTTCAACGATTCGCATATCCTTTTTGCAGAACGTTCCCATCGACGGCATACTATTTTTACATTGTTTATTCGTACATTGTACATTTGTACAACATCCGTTAAACGGAACGGGAATAATTTACAAGAGAAAAAGTCTGCTGATACATACGAGGGGTGATCGGAAAAAAAAACTTTACAACCAGAGTCCAAGGTGTTCGTATTCATTGCAACCAAACGATACAAGTGCTGCATAGAGTGCTCACGGGGGCATCCTTTTCCATATAATCCTCTTGGACATTGAAGAAATTTTCCCACCGTGGTATATGACATTCAATGACGGCAGCGTAGAATTCCATGTCTTGTGAAGACGGCCATTTTTGCATATCTTTCTCCGCCTTAGCATCCGACCAGAAATAACGGCCACCGAGACTCTTCTTCATGAACGGAAACATGGAAATCGCTTGGTTGAAGATCAGAGTTGTAGGGTTTGCGTTGAAGGACCCCCCACCCCATATTCTGCAGCAACCGTACTGTCTGCTGCGCCACGTGAGGACGAGCGTTACCATGAAACAAAAACCCCTATTGTGTGAGACATCCTGGCCTTCTTCGTCGGATTGTTTCATGCTGGTGATGCAGAGTTGCAGAGAACCCATCAGTCTTCCTGAATTAGTCCATCAACACGAATGGCGTTTCTTTTGTTGAGGAAGCGCAAGGCCTGCCACTGCTCTCCTTGTTCTCGTCCTCGACACTCATTTACCCACAGTAAAATTGCCTCCACCATGCGGCTACCAATTGTCTGGATGACATCTCATCCCCATACACCTCCAACAGCTGGCGTTGAATTTCTGTAGCGGAGGGGTGCCTGACCCACTAAAAAAGATCTGATCACAGCCGACCATAATAAAAATGAGAATTAACCTGCAAAATGTGCTGAAGATGCTTAATAAACTTACAGAGTAAGCGGAAATCCAGGGACACTAATCAATAAGGATGAGATCTAGCTGAAGGATCACCTTCAATGTGAGTCTTTCATCGCATTCTTCTCTATCACATATTACAATTGTAATTACCTGGCATAAATGGTTTTTCTCTGCTCCAGTATTGCACATACATGGTTGCTATGAAGTCACCACCCTATTTTGATTGGCCATAAATTTTCAAGGGACATCCCGATGTAGCTAATATTTGACAGAGAGGTTCATGAGTTCCATTTGTTTTTTTACATACCACAAGATAAGCAAGCCTAGAGGGTGCAGCAGTCGACTGCAGTGCCCCCTATTTACGTGCAACGCCATTTTTCAGGTATGAAAAAGATGCAGTTTAGGCCCATGTTTACTTTTGGCAAAGATCAGCTGCGTCCGAGAGTAATTTCAAAAGAAATGGTGACAAAGTTTAGTGGTGACCTGTAACCATCAAACTAAATACGTTTTTCATCGTTGCAATCTATGATCCATACAATCTATGCTCCTTTACTTTTCGCCCGTCAAGATGTACAACTATGTGGTGGGCAATGAAAAAAGAATTATTTAGGCCATTGGACATCTCGGTCTAATGTCAACTGCATCGGGTAATCCCTTTAAAAGTCATGACCAAATGTAATTGAATTGCTACAGGTCACCACTAACTTTTGCTTCACCACTTCTTATGAAAGGACTTTCGGACACAGCAGATGTTCGGCAAAAAGAAAAGAAGGATGTAAAAGGTATTTTTTTCATACCTGAAAAATGGCGTAGCGCTTAAGTAGGGGACGCTGCAGTCGAATGCAGCGCCCTCTAGGCATGCTTATCTCGTGGTATGTAAAAAAAAAGTGGAACTAATGAATCAAGGCCAATCAAAATAGGGTGGTGACTTCATAGCAACCACGTACGTGGTATGTACTATATTGCAGCAAAGAAAAACCATTTATGCCAGGTAATTACAATTGTATTGGGTTGGAAAGAAAGTCTTGCAACACTTTCTAAAACTATTTATGAAAGTTTTCAAAGGAATAATGGGCATTTGTATATGCTGGAATGTTCTGGAAGCTCCTGCCCTCGGGGTATATAAGGCGGCTTCTGCCATTAGTTGGCAGCCATGGCTCCGATCGAACAAGCAACTCTTCGCCCCATCGTCTACTACGAGTTCCTCCAAGGACACTCTGCGAGAGCCGCCGCGGATCTGCGCTGCATTCAAGGGCAACGTCGTCCACTATTCCACAGTGTCTCGATGGTTCAAACGCTTGGAATCTAGCGGCCCGACCTTCGGAGATCGAACACGCTCAGGACGTCCATCTACAGTCGATGACGAAGCCCTGCGGAACGCCCTCAACGCGAAGCCGAACGCCACCACTCGCGAATTGGCGACTTCACTTGGAGTCACCCATATGGCCATCGGCAACCATCTGAACGACCTCGGCTATCGGAAGGTTTACTCGACATGGGTCC
>CAJPEV010000134.1:89932-107755 GCA_905338385.1 Darwinula stevensoni
CCGAAGGTCGTGCCGCTAGATTTCAAGCGTTTGAACCATCGAGACACTGTGGAATAGTGGACGACGTTGCCCTCGAATGCAGCGCAGATGTCCGCGGCGGCTCTCGCAGAGTGTCCTTGGAGGAACTCGTAGTAGACGATGGGGCGAAGAGTTGCTTGTTCGATCGGAGCCATGGCTGCCAACTAATGGCAGAAGCCGCCTTATATACCCCGAGGGGAGAAGTTTCCAAAACATTCCAGCATATACAAATGCAAAGCCCCGCCCATCATTCCTTTGAAAATTTTCATAAATAGTTTTAGAAAGTGTTGCAAGACTTTCTTTCCAACCCAATAGATGGTCAAGCACATCTACTCTCCTACAGGTTGCCAGCTGGAAATGATATCCGTTTTCAAGATGAATTCCAGCTGGCCAAACCCATCTACTACCGGGATGGATAGATCTTTTCCCCCCCTGATGTGATCAGACTGATTTCCAGCTGGTGACCAGCTGGAAAATATAGCTGTTTCCAGCCGGGATTTTAAACTGGGCAGTAAAATTTTTGTTTTTATGCTTGTTATGCATGGCCTCCCTTACGGAACTTCTAAATACAAGCGTATGTACAGGATCGTACAGTACTGAATTTATCCATGTTTAGAAACATTTCAGTCCGTATCATGTTTTGGCCATTCTTAATAAATATGGAATTATATATGGTTCATATACAGACCCCCATATATGGTGCTAGGTTTGCAATGTGTATGACACTAATGTAAACTATACAGGAAAAATACTGTATTTTGAAACTGTTCAGTCCATGTAATGTCCATGGATGCATAAGCATGCACGTTGAGGCCTTCCATATGGCATGACATCTAGCAGTTCGTTCAATAAACATGAAGTTTTTACAAGATAAGCGTGGTCGCGCTCATCCCGCCGCTGTATGTCTCCTGAATCCCCAATTGTTAATGAATGGTTCCGCAGAATCTTTCACTCTCGACTCGATCATTTCCCAAGTACAAATCGAAGGAAGGAAGTCGTTCTAATCGATGTATATGTTTTGAGAAACGTAACCTAGCTTAAGGAGACTCCAGGTAATTCTTGCTCAATGCATGGAGGAAGTGAAGTTCCCTTTGTGAGGTGAGTCACAAAAACACCTGACAAAGTTTCGATATTGAGTGACTGCCTTTAAGCCTCTACCTCAACTTCCGTTAATAATGCATGCGGGGACCATCTATATTGCAAATTAAGTACCGTATAAGGGACTTGTATATAATAATATATAGTTACATGTATCCAATAAATTGAATAGGACCAAAACATGCCAAAGTGTTATATGTGCCATATACATTGCAGCTAAGCCCCATATAAGGGGCTTATATATGAACCACGTATAGTTCCATATTCATTAAGAATGGCCAAAACATGATATATGGTCTTAACGGCTTCCAAATACAGTCTCCCATATGTAATTTTTATTTGTACCATGTACATTCCGAGCTAAGCACCCCTGTATATGATAATCCGCATGAAATCTGAATATGGAGTTCTCGTAAGGGCTAGCACCATGCGAAGTCGTTATTGGTGTTTTGAGTATGAAATAGGCGTATTTATTAGTACTTCATGTCGTCTGCTACGTATCTTCCGGCTTAGGTGTCAGGAAAGTGAAGTTGAAAAAAGAATAGTCCCCTCCAAAAGTGCAAATTTTGTGAATGTTTTTCTGTAGGAGACGCTTCTTTCGTTTTTTTGTTGCAGTGACGTCTCGATATTTGCTATTTGTTTCTTTGATAAAAAAAAAATATTTTTGCTTGAATTGGTTTCGGGAGATCGGTAGTTCAATGCCTGCACATGAGCTAAATCTCAAATTACTCTGGTTATAATGTAGATTTATTTTCAATGGCTCCTGTTGGGATGCGATGGGTCACTCTATTTGGGACGCAATAGCACGTAACTCTGCGCCAAATGTTTCCTGATAGTTGCAATTTCCTTTGCAGTCCTTTCTCTATCTAATAACGCGCAATTGGAAGCGGAAGACTCTGAAGGGTTCAACGCCAACAGATGACGTATTCCTGGACGTGAAACGAATCGTATATTATTTTCCGATTAAAGGTTCCAAATTTTTCTATGTGAATTTGGTGAAGTGCATCTGTATCCAATAGTTTCTCCTACTGCTGTGCAAATACTTCTTTGCGTGATGACTTTGGGTTAACTGAACTTCATTTTAGCGATGTTTATGGGGATGACCCAGCATACCCCGGACATTGACCCATGGTGCACCGTGCCGACCCATGGTGCTCCATTTTAAAATACGACTTTATCGCACGAAACTTGTAGCTTGACTACTTTAAAACATGGGATTGCGCAGGTGATGCGAGTCTTTAAAAGCAGGACCTTTCATTGCTTCAGAGGAATAAAAATGCTTGAGTTGCAGGCACACAAAAAAAGTGACCCAAGGTGCTCCACCCTCCCCTGCATGTTCCACTCGCGAGAGCAGTCATAGAGATGAATGAGAGTTAAGGATGAGTTGATAAGTTCTATCGCTAAAGGTAGTGGCGTGCCGACAGATGCATGCGTGGGGTCATATGGTGCGTGCAGAGGCCTCATCCTGTAGCCTCTTTTAAGTGGCTACTAAAAAAAAAAGAAGTGATAAGTGTAGTGTAAAAAAAAGAAACAGGGAAAAACCTCGTCCGATACTAACAAGGGACACTACCCAAGTGATGATTCCCTATTTTAACCAAACATTGATCATTGAAAGTACTTTCAAAATGAAGTCAAATGGCACTAAAAAATGTGGCAAGGAAACAAGTTTAATGTCTTAACTGGCTCCCTCAATCTTCTGCAAGGACCCAAATCCTGATGACATATTGTTATTCCCTTATTCTCGCCGAGTTCCTTCCCCATCTCTCGAGTGGTTCTTGTTCTTTAGATCTGATCACAGTCGATCATAATAAAAATGCGAATTTGCCTGCAAAATGTGCTGAAGATGCTTAATAAACTTACAGAGTAAGCGGAAATCCAGGGACACTAATCAATAAGGATGAGATCTAGCTGAAGGATCACCTTCAATGTGAGTCTTTCTCTCATCGCAATCTTCTCTACTACATATTATATAGAATGGAAGAATTTATAAAATACAATGTTTTTCACTTGACTCCCGAGAATTTCGAGGCAAATGAATAAGTGTCTGACGAACGCGAAAACACTTTACCCGTTACTATGCCAATTCATGGATTAGTCAATGTCCAACGCATATGCAAGCGCTAGGTTTTCCTCGTTGGTCCCTCTCATTTCTATTCAAATACTGAATGTTTATTTAAGGAATTATCTCCTGTTCTTCAGGAGAGAGGATTTACGCTGCTTTGTAAGTTGTTGGGAGGTGCTCGTTTTCCATGCTCCAGCTAGGCCTTGCCATCCAATAAATAATCCGTTTCTAAGGTGTGACCACTGCTACATATATCCCCCAAAAATCAACAGAGAGAAAAAAATCCAATGAAGCTATTATTTATTTTTGAAGTCGATAATTAATAGAAATGATATGCCATGGTAAAATCACTATACTAGTAAATATATACCATGATCATAAAATTGCACGAATGGGAAAATTTAGGCCTCCTGATGTGTTGGTTATAGTCCATCCGTTCGAATCGCGGGTCGAGAGAGATAAGCGTGAAAAAAGACACTGGTGGCACTAGGACCAAAGGGGAAACTCGATGATAAATGAGAGGAGAGGGGGAGTGAAGAAGGAAACCAGTGGGGGAGCTTCCACTACTTTCAACTCTCTACTCCCTGAAAGTCTAAAAATACCTTTCCTCATACATTCATTGATCTCCTTCCCCCCTCAAAAAAGGGGCCGAGTCGCCTTGGGTTCGGGGGTGGCCGATTTGATTGACGCTTCCCACTTCTCACCCTCATTAGGCCGGTGCTGCATAGATCCGACAACCCGCGATTCGAACGGATGCACTATACGCCAGTTTTCTTCATTAGCAGTTCTGTTTTGTTGCTCTCGTATCATTGAGCTGTCTCGTGAAAAAATGAATTCGGCCCATGACATGAAAATGAATTACCTTTACAAATAATGAAGTTCTGTGGTTTGAACACCTCAAGAGGAGGGAGGTCAAATCACTGCCAAGAATGCAGAATTTGCATTTTGCGAAATTTTGGAATCGCAAAAAGGTGGAGATTTTCTTTATATGTTCCGCACCTGGTGTTACAATTGAGAACACATCATCTCCTGGGCATTTTGCCGAAGAAGACTAAATAAAAGGGCAATTTCATGGTAACTCTTGACTGGCACATATAGTTCCATTTAACCTGTTCTAAGGCGAAGTTAGACCTATTTCTTCCATATCATAAAAAGCCTCATGTGGAACCACACAATCCTCATGAGAAAGTCTTGAGACCTCGTGAAGTACCTCATGAGGATTACATCATGAGATATTCGGACAACGTCATGAGAAAGTCGTGAGGTCTCATGAGACATCATGAGGTTGTAGTGAGGTTTTTTCAGCAGGGTCCTACCGTAACTCCATCATCGTCCGCGATGCGAAGACCGACTAACCACACTGAAGATGAGGATGCTTACTTGCCCCATCGTAGCCGAACAGTCTGAGATCGAGCTGGGCATCTCAACCCCGACTGGCAGACGAGCCGTCGACTGGGTCAAGTGTGTGAGAACGGCGACAGGCATGCAAATACGAACCGCCTTCTGCCAAGGAGAGACGCCGGCTCATACAAGGACTCCTGAGAAATTTTGGTTACACTCTCAGCAAGTACGCAAGTTTTCGACGTTGCGGACTATTCAACTTAAGGGAATGACCAGGGGAAAGACAGTCCTGGCTTCATAATTACTTCCTTACCGAATTCCTGGAATTTCCGCAGGCATTTTGGAGCACGAAGATGAAAGAACTTTCTCGGGAAGAAGGTGCTGCATCCCCTGAATTCCCTAACATCAGAATACGCTCGCCTTCGCAAAATAAGTTATTAATTAGTAATAAGAGAAGCCGCTCTTGAGGGATGAACCTGTGAGGCGAAGCGTGAAACAGTACCTCCGATCATCACCGCAACGGCTCAGCAAACGGAACCAGCAAATCCAGCAGAGACGAACGGAGATGGGAATGGAGTGATCCTTCCATCTAGCAACACGTATTTCATGTGCGAATTCAGTTCGTGCCCGAACGAATGCGAAAATTAGCGATAAACGAATAGCCTCCTAGATTCCCCTCCCCTCTTTTTGTTGGATTTTTATTTTACGAGGGGTGTTTACAAAGTTCTTGGAATTTTGTTCTATCACTGCAACGGCTGACCAAAGCCTACCGCATAGTTGGTCAAACGTGCTTAGGCTTGTCACAAACACCGCTGCAAAATATTCACTGGGCGTGCGTTAATAACTTCTCAGTGTTCGCGTAGGGTACACGTTGTCAGTCATGGAAGACGCGGTAAATACTCAAAGAGCTATCATTTTCTTTTTATGGAAGGAAGGTGCTAGGACATCTGAAATTATTCAACGTTTGAAAGCTGTTTTTTGTGAATCTGCTGATTCTAAAAGTACCGTCTATTGCTGGATCGATCGCTTTACGAATGGAAGAACGAGTTTTGAGGGAATCAAAACGCACTCAGCAGGGGCTTCTTCATCTCGCCGAAGAGGTGGTCACTGGGAGCCAGATCTGACGAGTAGGGTGGATGCGGGAGCAGTTTCCACCTCAATTCTGCTATGGCTGCTCTACGAGATATACATTGTCCTGCTGAAGAAGTGGCCGTGAATGCGAATCCCCAGGGCGTTTTTCAATAAGAGCCTGTCGGAGAGGGCCTAAAAGCAGATTAGAATAGCATTCTGCATTCATCGTGGTACCTTTTGCTAGGTAGACGATCGTTATTATCCCTTTGCAATCCCAGAAAACCGTAATCGTAACATTCTCCAAAGAGGAAACAGTTCGAGCCTTCAAAGAAGGTCCTTCTTCAGATCGGTACCACTCCTTAGATTGTGATTTGGTCTCGGAATTGAAGTAGGGAACCCACGTCTCCTCTACAGTGATAATACGGTCGAAAAAAGCTCTCGCATTCCTGGCTAAGTTGAAGCAGCTCTCGACACGTTTCCATTCGATGAACCTTTTGTTCAGGCCCCAACAGGCGGGGTATCCATCCAGCAGAAGCCTTCGTTATACCGAGATGTTCATGAAGAATCTCATGAGCCTTGCCAGTGTTGACCCTCAGGGTAGTAGCAAGCTCCTGAACGGTAACTCGTCGATCTTATTATTATTTATTATTTTTCCGCAGTGCGAATTTTTTCATCGGTGGTAGCCGTTCGAGGGCGGCCGCTGCGAGGGTCGTCTTCTAAGGTCTGGCGACCATCCTTAAACCGCTCCAGTCATCGGTAAACGGTACTCTTCGATTCTGCAGATTCTCCAAAAACAGCCTGCAGCCTCTGAACAATCTCAGAATCGCGTGCACCTCCTCTCCACAAAAAGAAAATAATCGCTCGCTGAGCTTTCATCCCGTCTTCCATGGCTTTGAAAAATACAACTAAACTTAGATGAATAACTCTGCTCAGGAGATTACTCGAGCAACAATACTGAATTCAATAAATAAACAAGGTAAGCCTTTATCCAAAACCTCTGATTAGAATAGGTTAAGCTCGATTTCCTTTTGTACACTGACGGAATTCCCAGAACTTTCTGAACGTACCTCGTATTACAATAGCCAGGAACTGGCCTTTACAAAACGTCCAGGTGCATAGGGGGTGGATTTGGAACCAGGGGGACGTCCCCCATAGTGGATATCCACCTATCCATTCTCACTCATGTATTTCGAGCCAGGTGGATTTTCCCTCCCGGGTGGATTTTCCCCCGGATGGACATCGCACCAACAGGTGGAAATAGCGCTGAGGAGATTTTTGGAACAAAGTGGATGTCCACCTTGTTTCAAATCCACATGGGAGGTGGACGTTTTTTAAGGGCGATGTGCTATCAGTACTTTAAAGGGATAATCTTCAGAGAATAGATAACATTTGGCGAATTCGCAGCACATTCATGCCATTTCCTAGCTCATCCTCTATTGCAGAAAACACCATTACTCACAAAAGTCCTTGGGACCTTATCCAAACAGGATATCCCTTTCCACACAGGTGGAACTACGACTTTATCAGCACCAGATACCATGTCACATTGGGAAAGGCGACCTTGCCTGCATCGGAGCATACGATGTTCCATTTCACTTTTTGCACTTGGAAATGAAGGTGGTAATTTTTTTTCTCCATGAAACATGAAGAATAACTCCATTCAACGCTCAGCAATCAGATCGATTCATAACAATTATCCTATTCCATCCACAAAATCCATCTGGATTTTAAAAAAATATCATTGCTCCTTTGTTAACAATTTTTATTAGACATTGCGGCATCGTGAGTCAAGTCGTGAAAGAGCCCAACTTAGGAAAACTCGGAGCAGAGACATGGGGCATCAGCGTAAGTACATTTCAGATTCAGGGTGAGGTCAGATTACATAATGAAGATGTGATGAACGCGAACTAAATCAACATTGTTTCGCTAATCATCAGAAAATGTTCGGGAATCAATGAGAATTTGTGGGGCATGTACCACCCACATTATCGCCCGGAAAAATTGTCCGTTTCGAAACGTCATCCTGTCGGAGTGGAAGTCATCATATCAGTCGACGCACCAACAATCTAATCGAAGAATCGGATTCTTTGGTCAAGTAGAACACTGGAGGAAGTGTGAATAGTTGTGAAAACTCGCATAATTCAGCCCAAATCAGATTCTACTCAAATTTCGCAATCATATCAGTAGCGAACTCGAGAGTGTCTTTCATTATTGTTGAAATTCTTGGGTGTTGCGGTTTTTCAAGGATCACTAGTAGATATCACTTAGGAAGAACCTTGTAGAATTCATTCAAGAAAGCCAATGAATTCCTTTGCAATTTTTCCTGCAACCTTTTCAGGAAATTTCAAAACTCTTCCTGACGTTACCGAAAGGGGAGAAAGATGGCCTTGCCAATTCCAAGCATATCCCGACCAAGCCATAAGTGCGCCACGGAACGGTATCATAGCATCATCGATCATGGAACTGCAGCCTTGAGTGCACCAGATGATAAGGACACAGAATGCGACCTCGGCTGAATATAATCTCACAGGTGCTAAATACAGTGTGTCAGAAGATTGACATACTTGAAATTTACTAGAGAAACTTGTTTGCTAATCATTCTCAATTTCTTTTTGTAAGTTAATATTCTGCAAAATTTGGAGTTTTATATGCTATGAAAAAATGGGAAGTAGCCCATTGTACGAAGATTGAGGAACTGTTTTCGCAAGAAGCTCATTTGTATAAGTAAACCGAAAGCCGAATCCTCCAAAATAAGAAAATGCCTCCAATAGTGCGTAACAGAATTATCACGAGGAAAAATTGGTTTACAGAAGTGGTACATTTGAAATAGAGAAACTTCTGATAGGAAATGCGAAAGTGAAAGAGATAAGTTATTTTGAAGCGTGGTTAGTCGATGGGACCAGACTCGAAAACTTTAGAGGCCTTGATCCTGCGGTACGGGATTTCGCCGCATTTGATGAATGACTTGGGTCTTTATATCGGTGATGAATCCGCACTCCTCCAGAAAATGTTTATTGAGATAAAAATTGTTCCTTATACGTTTGCTTCGAATGGAATAGATATCAAATTAAACTAGATTTCATTTCCCAAATATATTAAGAGCTTTGAACATTAGGCTAAATGTGAAGAAGCACTCATGCAAACGTTGACGTTTTCCTTCATTGACCAAGACACAAAAACATACACACAGGCAAACGATTTCATTTTTAAATAAAGGAGGCTTCCTGAGAAAGACAGGTCCAAAACAATCGTGAAGGAAACTCGAGGGGAGAATGGAATACATGAAGGGAATTGCAATGAGGAATAGTAATACCTTGAAGAGATAGGAAGTAAGGGAAACTATGAGAAGTAGAGGAGGACGGAAGCGAGGGAATCGATGTGGGTTAGAATAGGAGGGAAGCGATAGACCCGCCCAGTCCATGGACATCCAGTACATATATGGTTTCGTCCTTGCAATGAGAGATGCAGTGCTATTGCAGCGCCTTTTCTGATCATGTGGTTTAAAACAGTGTTGCATTCAGTGGACCTCGCCACATCGGTAGCCTTCACATTCCCAATCTCTTCTAAAATCGTCGAGTTTTACCTCCCTCTTCTACATCCACAGAAGAAAAAGCAACCTTATGACAGAGCTAATTGGATTTCCTCGCTCTTTGTCTGGTGAGAATTTCTCATGGATTTTATTTGATACTCTCTCATTCGTGAGTTATTAGTAGTATTTGTAGTCAATCGAGTGACAGGGGATACAGAGTGCAAGAACGAATTCCCGAGAGACTTGATGAAATCATATGTACACATCAACTACAGGCGCCGACATCCGTAAGATGTGCTCAGGCCTGACTTCCAAATCTCAACTTACTGAAAACCTTACTTTTTTTAGAAACGGCAACCTGAGATTCAAATATTGGAATAGAGTGAGCTGACGGTTAGCTGTTGAAATTGGAGAGAAAAGGAAAGTTAAAGTGAGAAGAATTGCAAGAAAAGTCAAGCATGATTTTCATTCCTGACGATTCTTATTCATATTCAACCTATTCTTGTGATTATTTTTTTCGGATTAATTTCTTCATCCTTTAAGTTCTGTTTGGATGCGGCTTCTTAATCGCCATTCCCATATATACATGCATACATTTTCAATACCGCTTATCCCAACTTAATTGGGTCGCGGCTGGAGCATGCTAAGGAGTGTCCTATCACCAACATCCTGGGCAAACGACTCCAGCTCAGCTGGTGGAATGCCGAGTGTTTCGTGACAAAGCCGAGCGACGTAATCACTCCATCAAACCACCAGATGTCTCTGTAATATTTCGAACCCCCCCCACCCCCACCCCCTCCCTACCCCTCGGAGTGTTGCCTCTAGTTACACTTTCTGCTCTGTGGTCCGGCATCGATAGGGCAAGGAGGATGGAAGGGGACGGAAATTTCGCCCGAACAAATGCGAAACTTGGTGATGAAACAATGACAGCCTCCTACATTCCCCCATCCCATCTCTTTTTATTGTTGTTTTTTATATGAGAAACCGAGCCAATAGGGAAGGAACTCATAAGAGTTAGAAATTCCCAAGTTAATGTTTCATCTCATGATTCGCCTTCCTTCCGATAGTCATCTCCCGTGGCATATGACTATGCCAGTAAAACAGAAATATTATTCCACCGCGCCAAACAAATATGATTTCGGAACCATACATGAATCCATTTGATCTAAGGTGAACATTTTAATCAGATATCGAGAGCATTATTTAAAATACATATCATGGAAGACTTCGATTTTTTATTGAACGTCGGGAAGAGACAAGCAGGAATCCAAAATCCAAAGGAGCACACATTTTACAGAGACACTTATAGGTAGAAAAGTTCCAAGAAATGAAAGGAGTGGCAACACTCGGCTCCTTCGCTTCGTCCCGAGGACTCTTCCCCCACCCCCATCCCCCATCTTTCTGACTATGGCATCCACATATCTGACTTTCAAAGCATTCCCACATCAACCGGCGGAAATGGCCAAGTTGGGAGAGCGTCTGCGTGCCGTCCGGAAGGTTGCGCTTCGATTCCCCAACCGCGCTCTACTCATGCGTTATTGGGTTATATTCAGGACCGTTTCTAGGCATATTAGCGCCCAGGGCAGGGAGTTCCTATGGGAGTTCCTGAAAGCCACTCCTGCCAGCTTCTCCCAGGCAAAAGTATCGATCGGATTATGTTGTAGCCGTATTATAGGAACAGGCGGAGGAAATTAGCGGTAAAGAACAGGGAGTCATTGCATCTCCATTTACGTTATCCTTTTGCAAGGGAAGTGTCAATAAATGCTCTCAACTGCAGCAACTGGTAGGAAGCTGACCACTGACAGCCTCATTGAGAGACAGACAGACTGGACTGGACCAAGAGTGATCTCTATAGTTTCAATGAGGCCTACTGATGAGTGTCACATGGCTTCCAATTAGGCCTATTTGAATTTATAGGCGTTTTCTTCAAATGGCCACAATTGGCACCGGCACCGATACCGGCCGATGGTTATGAGGAAAACATCGGCCATCGGCCCACCGGCCAAATGTGACCACCGGTAAAGCCCTACTATTTTCCTTACTAGTAATACAGAAGTGTTTTGCTGGGACGGTCTTGATGGTACATGGTCATCATGTAATGTTTCCTATATGAATCTGGTTTTTTTTTTTAATTGCTGCGCAACATGACTACCTGAGTATGATGAATGCCTTTGGCACGTATCGAAGTAATATAGGTTATCCAAAGAAAGGACAGACTCACGTGAAACAACTTCACTGCGTCAGCATTGCTCACATATTAATTAAAACGCTTCAATATGGCATCAATCCTTTAACATTGATTCAATTTTGAAAAGAGAAATCAATTCAATGTTGATTCAACGTTACATCAACAAACAAGATTTCCTGACTGCGAAATGTGATGGCGACTACTTGCCCAACATGGTTAGCTACCTTATACAGTATATGCAATCAGTACGCGTCTCTAGTACTTTTGGAGCAGTACTTGATATTTCCTCCACAAACGACGCCGGGGAAGGTATTTGACTTGCTGGATATATTCGACAAATGTGGCAACCCAACCAAACAGGACCCAGGATAATTCTGAGCAGGGTGATGGACACAAGAAAGTTTACGAGGTCATATTACTCCATGAGAGCACGACGCCCTGTCTTCGAGGATGAATCCAAATCACGATCACTGCCGAAGGGCACGTGGAGTGAGGGTAGCCTCTTATTACATCACAGTAATCACGCCGGTGTCCTCCTGCTTCCGGGGGAACAGGATGCCTCTTTCTCATCTCGGTATTAAGTTCGCATTGTCCTTGGATGAGGGGATCTTAAAAAGCGAATTCGGAGGATGGAGATCGTGTCCAGATGATATTCAAATAATACTTGAGACATGAAACGGCGCATGCGCACGAATTAAACAGATTGGTGAGACCTGTCATATCAACGTTGAACCATCATGGATTCAACATTTCTTCGATGTTGAAGAAAATGGATTTTCAATATGGATTCAACGTTGATAAGCAAATGTTGAATCAACATTGCAATATCGCTGTTGAACATAGAATCAATGTTGATATACAGTTGATGTAAACGTTCATCCAATTGTTGATAAAATGAACTTTCAATATACCCAATCGGCACAACAATGTTGTGTCAACGTAGAGAAAAGGTTGATGGCAATGTTGCCACGATGTTGCAACAATGTTGAAATGAATCAAAGTTCAACATTGAGGAGGTGTTGCTGTGTAACGTTGTGTCAATGTTGAATCGTCAACGTACGGGCATTATAAAGTATAACCCCCTTCCTATCCATATTCTGAAAAAGCCTTAATTAGTCGATGAGAATGAATACAGATTCGATAATCCCACGGAGGGTACCCAAGTGGTATGATACGGTAAACGGTAAACGGTAAACGACCTTGGCAACGGACTCTGAACATCGGGACTTGGAAAGTGCTAACACTCTGCGGTAAGGAGCCTGAACTCGTGGAGGAGACTAGGAGGAGACGACTAGATATAGTTGTCCTGGCCTCAACCAAGAGGAAAGGCACCGGTTCTATTACCCTAGACCACGGATGGACCCTCTACTGGAGCGGAGTCGACTCGACCGTGTTTGCTCAGGCTGGAGTAGAGATACACATTAGTCCCCAACTGGCCGAAAAGCGTCATCGAATGGAACCCAGACAGCGAGCGTGTCACTCTGATCCGCCTCAGACTGGAGCAAGTCGGAGTCTTGGCCGTCGCTCAGGTCTACGGGCCGAACAGCGAGTCAGATTACGATGCGGTTTTGGAGGAGGTGGATGGAACCTTAGAAAGAATTCCGAACGGCGACCGTGTTGTGCTGATGGGGGATTTCAATGCACGAGTTGAGAGAGACGATGCTACGTGGAGTGGTCTGATCGGTCGATTTGGGGAAGTCACGCCGAACGGGAGTGGCAGAAAGTTGCTGGACTTCTGTGCTGGCAATGGCCTGACCATCACCAACACCTTCTTCCAGCACAAAGATATCCACAAGTTTACCTGGCACAGGGGATCTGATAGTCGGACTGGTACTGTGTGCCAGCAATCGCTGATCGATTACGTGATCGTTTCGGCGGACTTGTGGGGCCTTGTGATGGATACGAGGGTGTGGCGTGGGGCAGAACTGAGCACCGATCATCATCTAGTGGTCATCAAACTTCGGATAAGAGCGAATCTCAGAACGAGGCAGAGAACCGCACGCGTTGAAAGACGACTGAGGTGGGAAGCCCTTAGCTATGAGGGAACTCGTGACGAATTTGCGAGGGAGATCGGCGAAAAGTACTCCCACCGTCAGATGTAGAGACCGAATGGGCTCTATTTCGGTCTGGTGTTTCGGCGGGGGCAGCAAGAGTGTGTGGGGAGAAGCGCATCGGAGTGGCTCGCGGTAACGCCAAGCGCAGCCCCTGGTGCACACCAGCGGTGCGCGAGGCTGTTACTGCCAAAAAGGTAGCCTACCGGGCGCACATGTCCAGTAGGTCTGATTCTTCTAGGACGTGCTATACCGAGGCGCGACGAACTGCTGCTCGTGTTGTGACCAAAGCGAAACAGGAGGCGTGGAAAGAATTTGGCGATCAAATGGAATCAGACTACCGCACTGCCATCAAAGTATTCTGGCAAACCATCCGAAAGTTACGGCAAGGCAGGCAACATACGCTCCGGGTCATCAAAGACAGAAACGGGGAGGTGTTGGCTGCCGAGGCGGATATACTTGGGAGGTGGAAGGAACACTTTGAAGAGCTCTTAGACCCACCAACAGTGGACACTGCCCTACCCGACCTGGAGCCTCTCAGCGCGGAGACTAGTCTCACCATGGAGGAAGTTTGCAGACCATTGCTAGCCTGAAGAATGAGAAGTCTCTTGGTGTGGATGAAATCCGGGCAGAGACTCTGAAAGCAATGGGTACAGATGGTGCTCATGGCTTTATAGGGTGTCAGGCTGCTTGGGAATCGGGAACAGCGCCAAGGGATTTTGGCAAATGGGTCTGGTGGTTCCTCTTTTTAAGAAGGGGGACTCGAGGGAGTGCACGAACTATCGTGGAATCACTCTCCTCAGCATACCTGGTAAAGTCTATTCCAAGGTGCTGGAAAAGAGAGCTCGGGCAGTCGTGGGTGAAGCCATCCAAGAGGAGCAGCGCGCTTTCGTGAAGGGCGCAGCACCACGGACCAGCTGTTCACTCTCCACCAGATCCTCGAGAGATATTGGGAGTATGCCAAAGATGTCTACATGTGCTTTGTGGACCTTGAAAAAGCTTACGACCGTGTACCCCGAGGAAAACTGTGGGGAGTGCTGCAGGAGTATGGGATCACGGGTCAGCTATTGCAGGCCGTTCAGTCCCTATACAGCGATTGCAGAAGCTGCGTCCGAGTGAGCGGGAGGAGTGAGGATTGTTTTCTGGTACGCGCTGGACTCCGGCAGGGTTGTGTCCTCTCACCTTTCCGGTTCCTCGTGTACATGGACAGGATCTGTAGGTGCAGCCTCGACCNTCTCAACGTTTCAATATTTTTTCAATTAAAAAAATCAACATCAATGAAATGCTAGCTATTCATAATTAACCGTATTTTTAGCATTTGGTGACTACTCGTGAATTAGGGAAGTCGTTCAGAGGCTATTAGGAGCAAATTTTTTTAAAATCGTATTTTCAATGTTGTTTTTACGTGGAGTTATCCACATCATATCAACAGAAAATAGGTTCTACGAATCGACGCGAGATGGCACCTAACCGCAGATTCGGCGATTCTTATCCTGATGCCTTTAAATAAACAGTACCCTGTATTTTTCATACAGTACTCGATCTTTTCCCATTTACAGCATAGGGGAAGGTATAGGAATTCCTAGATAGACATGTTTAAGGAGGTAATCAGGCAGAAGGAGACCCAAAGTACTTCTGGCTAGTGGGTCCGAGAAGACACGCTCAATTTTCCTAAATCTCCACATCCTAGAGATTCATCCATTATGGATAGAGTATAAAAACCATGCCCGCGAGGTTGTTTTTCTCTACTGGACCGAAAGAATTGAGTCATGCAAGTACTGTGAAGTAAGTAATGTGAATTTTCATTCAGGAGAGGAAATAAAACTCTGAGGGTCCTTTACGTGAGATGACTGTACTCTATAGAGTACTGCTAGTAACATGCCATCTATGGAGTTATGAGTCCATATTCAATTTCATCCGATAATCAAAGCTCATTCAGACCCTGGAATAGGGAGGAGGTACTATAATAAAATGTTGAAAATTCAACGTTACGCTGAAAATTCAACGTCGACACAGCGTCGCACAGCATCAACTTTTCTACGTTGAGCTGTGTTTCATTTCAACATAGTGGCAACATCATGGCAACATGTTACGTTGAAAAGTCAACCTTTTCTCAACATTGAGACAACATTGCCATCAACCCTTTTTCAACGTTGACACAGCGTTGTTGTGCCGAATGGGTAGAATCAATGTTGACAGGCCCACGTGCTTTCAACGTTAGCTCTGTTGACACAATAACATTGAGTCAACGTTGATTCACCATGAGTGTGCTACTTGAGTCGTCGCCGTCACGCGAGTAGATGAGAACCGAGCAAGGCACTCTACGCTTTGCGATTCCGTATCAATTCCCAGAATATTCTTGGGTACATGAATCATGATTCCTTATGGGACGGAATCCTGCGCAGTTCTTACTTTATTTCCGACCAAATTGCTTCTGAATGGATTTTTTTTCCCTGTGGGCAACTTCAAACAAAACACGGAGGCAAGGAAAAAGTGGTTTCGAGCGAATAAGTGCTTCATCATTAGGCGCGGCTCGTTGAAGCACCTGAGAAATCGTTTTGCAAAGTGTATCGAAAATGCTATGGGTTACGTTGAAAAATAACTTCACTTATTTGATACCCGGTTGTTTTAGAAATTACGATAACATTTTTTTTATTCAGTTCAGAGCCATCAACACGAATTTCATGACTTTGGGACTCATACTTTCAAACTTATTCGATATCATGCATGAGAACGTGGAGACTTTAAAGAACGAAAGATAGGAATTCAGAACTTCACGTGAAAGCATGGATGCGAGTGATGAGGGCAGGACGTCGAATGGGAAACGAGACACTATTGTACCTTGTAACATATATCATGTACCATTAACCATTTTTGGGTATCGCAAGGAGAGGTTATCCATCTCTGACCTCCTTTCATGACGAAGAATCCCTTTGGAAAGGAGAGAGAGGGCGCGTGGGAGTCCTTTCTTTCATCTCTGCGTCCACTGCCCTCTTCAAAGACATCCCTCAGCTTCATTAATTTCTCTCCGCATTCCATAGATGTCTCTCCTGGTACGAACCCAGGCCAGAGAGTATGTGGACGCTCGCTCGGTAGCGTACTTGGTCCTCGTGGCATATCACCCGTGTTCGAAACAGACTACAATAGGCCTCTATTTTCGAGTGGGGCTGGGGTGTTTGGGCCCTGGCCCTGTGACACCAGAGTTGTGCATGAGGAGAGCATGGTCAAGCACCTAAAAATTTATCTATTTTCTAGAAATATATCTAGAAAGGGAATACCCGAGAGGTCTGATAAATCGAATGACGGCAGTCGAAAAGAGCACAGAGGATGATAAAATAAAAGTAAAACAATCGTGCGAAAGAAGTTCTGCCTCACACGTAGGCAAACAAGGAAAATGGAACGGATGGAACCACTCACTGGAGTGGTTCCATCCGGTCCAAGAGAGACTCCTCGGCACGAATATCGATTCCAAGAATTCTGCACAGATATCGTATTCAATGAGGATGCTATGAGGAACCCGGGGCTACCTTTGATGTAATTAGGTCAGTCAAATGAAAACTGGAAAGTGTTATTACTTGGTCTGTATTGCATTGCAATTGAAATGGCTGTGCTATTTTTCAACACAATCCCCCAACAAAAGAATGCACTTGTGCCAACGTGAAACCAGAACCTGGATGCCTGCAGAGAAAAAATATTGTGGCTGACTGCACAGCCATTCATTCACTGCTGCCTGAAACTCCTCAGTTGACGTGAAATGCCGGCCACCAAGTGCTTGCTTGCGTGGCCCAAACAGGTGAAAGTCACTCGGTGCCAAGTCCGGAGAATATTGGGGATGTGGCAAGACATCAAACTTCAACGCCTGCAGGGTTGTCCTGGTGTTTTGTGCTGTGTGGGCGAGCGTTGTCCTGCTGGATGCAGACGCCTTAAGAGAGCAATCCACGGCCCTTGGTCCGCGACAGAACCTGACCAAAGGGTGAAAGGGTGCAGGTTGTCTAATCCACCAGAACTCTCATCTGGACGCTAGGACGCTTCGGATCGAATGTTTCTGGGAACGCAGCCAATAGCCAAGTGGTGAACTTCTTTCGAATAGGTCTCAATGACCCGTCGAAGATGGAACTGGCACGCGCAACGCGGGCGAGCATCCAGCCGGCCGTTTTGCGTCGCTCGATTCACCACGGTGCAGCTTTTCATTCTCTTTCTGATTTACGAGGGGTGTTCGAAAAGTAATAGGAATTTATTTATTAAACAAGAACTATTAGAACTAAGGTAACAAGAGTCAGCCCATACGTAGGCCAACATGTAAGCATTAGGACCTGTCAATGCCATTCAATACACTCAGTCCATTCTCGAGTTATAGGCCGTGCTGTCCCTTGCTATTTTTCTATTATGGAAGACGCGGTGAAAAATCAAAGGTCAATAATGTTCTTTTTGTGGAAGGAAGGAGTCAAAACTGTTGATATTGTCA